>JAKUCM010006856.1:0-37845 GCA_023374145.1 Lepidium sativum | reverse complement strand
ACCCCCTATACTTTCTGGAATCCCTAAGTACGTACCCCTACCACCTAGATTGGTGATCCCTAAAACTTGTTGAATCGATATCTTTATATCCTCCGAGACTACATGGCCAAATTGTATGGTAGATTTTACAAAGTTTATTTGTTGGCCCGAGATCGACTCATACTCTTTCAAGATCACTAAAATTTGTCTGGCTTCTGCTAGATTGGCCTGACAGAAAAATAAGCTATCATCTGCAAATAGAAGATGAGAAATAGCAGGACTTGTTCTAGCTATAGATAACCGAGTAAGCACCTTCTGCTGCTCAACCACCTGTAATCTACATATTAACCATTCTGTACATAGAATAAAAATGTACGGTGACAGTGGGTCCCCTTATCGGAGACCCCTGCTAGGTATAATACTACCCCCGAGTTCCTCATTGATAAGCACTGAATATTCAACTGTTGTTAAACAAAACATCATACACTCCACCCATTTGGAACAAAAACCCATCTGGCAAAGCATGGCTCTTACAAAATTCCACTCAATCCTATCGTAAGCCTTACTCATAATATCAGTTTTGATAGCCATATACTTACCTTTATTTGACCCATTAGTACGCAAAGCGTGAAACATAACCTTAGATATCAATTTGTATCCAACATTACATAAACTAATTGGCCTGAATTCCATCATTTTTGTTGGACAAGCTATTTTTTGAATAAGACATATTTGTCTTATTCAAACTCCTTTCAAAAGATCCATTTATGAAAAAATTATTAACCAATACTAATAAATCTGTCTTAACCACCTCCCAGGAATATTGGAAAAACAATGCAGTCAATACCATCCGGTCCCGGTGTTTTCCCCGGATCCATCATAAATAAAGCTGTTTTTACTTCTTCCTCAGTTACTCCCCGCATCAACCATTGATTATCAAGTTCAGATACCCGTGACTTTATGATATCACAATTTATCTGTGTACAGCCGACACTAGAGAATAAATCCCTAAAATATCGTGACGCTTCCCCAAATAAATTCTCCTGTTTTGTCACCCATGTACCCTGAGTGGTTAAGAGACCAACAATTTTATTTCTTGCTCTACGTTGTTGCGTTTGAGCTTGAAAGAATCTAGTGTTCTCATCTCCCTCCTTACTCCATTTAATTCTACTCTTTTGTTTCCAAAAAACCTCTTCCTCCACATAGGCCTTTTTTAAATTCATTGTTGCCACCAATATTCCTCTCTGATCGTCAACAGGGGAATTTTTACAATCCTCCAAAAATTGCTTTAAGTCTTCTAATTTCTGACGCCCTGAAGTAATGTTCTTACTCCGCCAATGTGAAATCTCACGGCGACAACATACTATTTTCTTTGCGAAAGACAGACGTCTATTCAATGGATATCCCTGCCAACTCTTTTCCACTATCTCTCTGAAACCATCCTTATTAATCCACCTCTTATCAAAGACAAATTTCTTTAGAGGCTTAGTTATCTTATCCCTGAAACGACCAATGATCGGCCTATGGTCCGACCCGATCATCTCCAAGTATTCCACCTCAGAGAGTGGAAAGACATCATGCCACTCCCATGTACCTAACGCTTTATCTAGTATACAGCGCACCACACCATTTTGTCGGACACCCCTCCAAGACCAATAATTACCAATTTTCGGGAACTCCACCAAACCACAATCCCTAATCATCTGATTGAAAGCCCTAAAAGACATAGCATTTCGCAAAACTCCTCCTTGCTTTTCATGATTCCCAGTGAACTCATTAAAATCTCTTATAATCAGCCATGGTGCTAGTCTACTAATCCCCATCCGGGTTAAACGTTCCTATATATAATCCCGATTTCTCTGTACCCGGCTCGCCATAAAAGAAAATTATATAGATTTTATGACCTTCAACTTCCATTGAGATATCATGTTTTTATCTTTATAATTAATATTAACATCATAGTGGTCCGAATAAAATAATGTTAATCCTCCACTATTACCAATAGGTTCAAGAGTTGTCAAGAATTTATATCCTAAATACACTTGTATTTTTTCCAAGAACATATATGAATTTTTTGTTTCTGATAAAAATAAAAACTCTGGTCTATATTTTGTCCAAATGTCCCTTAGGTAACTAACTATTACCTTACTACCAATTCCCTGACAATTCCAATAGAGTGTTTGTATCATCATATATAATCTAAAAACAATAGAACTTGATTAAGCTCCTTATTTTTCCTCTTAAATACTCGATGATTAATCTGAGTGAAGGAAAAGTCCAGTTTAAGTAATGCATATTTTTCCCCAAACCTGGACCGTATTGGAATATCTTTCTTCAAAAAGAATTGGATTTAATGAAGAAAATTGCATATAACCTTTAATTGGATTATTGCCTCAGAAAGATATCACAACATTAACTCTACAAATTTTATTTAAGCTTCCTTAGTAATTCATTAGTACGTAAAGATATATAAAATATATTTCTTCTATTCTAAAATATAAAAAAGTTTATTTTTTTTATTTTGTTTTAATTTATAAGATGTTTCACATAATTCTACATAAAATTTAATGAAGTTAATATTCTGCAGAATTATTTATGATTTTTAGATTATATTTAATTTTCATATTAAATTATTTTTAAAAGATAATTAATAAGTTTTTTAATATTTTTGTTTATAATTAAAACCTCTTATATTTTAAAACAGAAGTAGAAAGTAATAATATTACGTTTTATTATTACCACTTTTAAGGTTTTATTTAGACGGATTTATTGGAGGGTGAATTTTAATAATTTAGAAATTTTTACACATCATATGTTATTCAAATCATAGGTTATTCAATCAGTGACTTAAAATCTATATTTAAATTATGTATTATTTAAATATTAATTTAAAAATTTATATTCAAAACATGTGTTATTCAAATATTTATTAATATTGAAATTTAATTTATTAATTTTTGTGTTTATTTTTATTTTTTTAAATCTAAAACTTTTATATAAATTTAAAAATTTATAATTTTTAAAATACATTAAAATCCATAATCCAATAAAACCTTTAGTTTTATAAAAGGAAAGTCTCGAGCTGCAGTAGCTAGAACTACGGCACCGTCTTTCTACCATTTTGACATTTTCTCATTCTCACTCTTTCCCTTTCACATGATTGCTCCGTGTTAAAATATATATAAAAAATACATAAAATACAGAGGATAAAGTTTAAAATTTATTAATTAGTTACCTAAAGAATATAAAAACTAACACTTCATTTGAGTTTATTTCGTTTTTTTTTGTCAACTAGCCTACTGAATTTTAAATTCCATTCCTATTCTGTAAGTAGGGGGTTCGATCCCTGGTACCTTAAGGATTTGTAAAGTGACAACATCACTGGGCCACTTGTCCTCGGCAGTTTATTTCGTTTATGGTTGAGTTTATCGTTACAATAATATTGTTAATTAAGTTTTGCCGTAAAAAGTTTAATGTTGTTATTTAAGATTAAATGATTAAATGCAAATGATATTTAATTTATTAGTAGGTGATAACTCTACTAAAACCAAATATAAATTCTGCTGGCTAATAGACATTCCAGTTATAACTAAATATTAACAAAAAGTAATTTAGTGATTAAATATTTATCTGTAGTTTTTGCTACCAAAATTTAATTAAAAAAATAGTTTAACTTTGCATATTACTATATAAGATTTAGTGTATTTAAACTATAAGTTATATTTTGTCAATTTAATTATTATAGAATAAATTCGATTTTAAATATTATAACTATCAAACACACAAAATAAAAATTTGGGTACGGTAGATATGTGACAAAAGTGAAGACTTAGTCTTTAATTAATTAACTTTTAGGTACAAAAGAATTCACTTGTATTATCGATGCCATTAACTAAAACCTTGTAAAAATGTAATTACCTTTAAACATTCAAGATCACTCAACGTCCCCTTTACAGATATACTCAAAAGTTTTTCCTAAAACTTACAATCACAAGTACCAATTCCTTACAGTTTATGATAAAAGATTAATTTATTCATTTATTAATGTAAAAAATTTACTTGAGCATTTGGTTTGCAAATGCTGGTGCATGTACGTATGGAATGAGGCGATGATAGAAGAAATGGGTGCGTTAGAGGTACAACAAACATGAGATTTTGTTGATTTGTCATTAGGGCGCGTTGTTTTTGGTTCTCAATAAATCTACAAGACTAAATACAATTTTGATGGGACGATTGAGCGTTACAAAGCTCGTCTTGTTGTTCTTAGAAATAATCAGGTTGAAAGAGAAGACTATTCTAAAACGTTTGTTCATACGATTAGATCTTTGCTTTATCTTGTGGCTGCCAAAAATTGGAAAGTATATCAGATGGATGTCAACAATGCATTTCTTCATGTTTCTTTGGAAGTTGAAGTTTATATGAAAGTACCTTCTGGTTTTCGACATACACATCCTATCAAAGTGTGTCATCTGCGAAAATCTCTCTATGATTTTAAACAAGCACCAAAATGTTGGTTCAAGAAATTGACTGATACATTACTTAAGTTGGGGTTTGTGCAATCTTATGACGATTATTAATTTTCTTCTACATGAAGAAAGGCAAGGCAAGGAGCTTCGCGTTTTGGTTTATGTTGACAATTTGATTATTTGTGTTAATGGCAATTATTTGGTGAAGAAGTTTAAAGAGTATCTCAGTTAATGTTTCTCGAATGAAAGATCTGGAAAAACCAAAGTACTTTCTTGGCTCTGAAGGATTTTTTTATTTCCCAAAGGAAGTATACATTAGATATCATTGCCGAGAGTGGTAATTTGGGTTCACAACCAGCGACTACACCTTTGGAGCAAAATCACAAGCTTGCTTTGGATGATGGACCTTTACTTGACGATCCAACTAAGTACAAGATGTTAGTTGGAAGGCTAATTTATTTAACACATACATGGCCATACGTTTGTTATTCGTTCCATGTGCTTTCCCAATTCATGCAAAACTCCACACACAACACATTGAGATGCATCAATTTGCCTTGTACGTTACCTAAAGGGTACATCAAGAATAAGTATCTTACTAAAATATGATGATGTTCTCACTCTCAATATTTATTGTGACTCCGATTGAGTGGTTTTCCCTTTGACACGTCGTTCATTAAGCGTATATGTTATGTTGCTTGGTGGATCTCCAGTTTCTTAGAAAATAAAGAAGCATGATACATTTTCTCATTCTTTGGCTGAAACTGAGTGTGGGCTATGGCAGTGGCTCTTCGTAAAATCAAGTGGTTCAACAAACTTCTCAAGAATTGGGTATTGATTAGTCTGCGCCAGTTCTTTTGTTTTGTGACAGTCAAACGCCAGTTTGATAACAAGATTTTTACTCTATTGTCAAATACTATTATACTTATATGTCGGTTGTAGTTTAATAAGTGTCAATCCAACTGAGAATGTAATTATCAATCATGATGCAGTTAACTATTCTAATTCAAGCTAATCAAAGTGTGGTTTCTCTGACAACCTAATTCGAACCTTTAAAACAAAAATAAACGAAGCAATCCAGTTGTAAATAATTCAAACTGAATAACGAACAATGGAGTATAAAGTAGAATTAACGCAGGGTGTAAAAACAGGATCCTGAGCTAACTAGGCGCTTGATATCACTCAATAGAGCTAATCTCTAGGCAACGAGAACACAAGTAATGAGTCCACTCCCATGGTAAACAAACTCGAATAGACTACTAACAGACCCTATCACCATAGGCGTTTGATAATCTAGTCGAAATGAATGATCAACTCGCTTAGCGCTGATTCACACCTCAGACATTCGATCCCTCGAGCTGAGCATGTGAATCTCTGAAGTGGTTCAGTCAGACGCTCTACCAAACACCTATCGGTGCTAGAGCGTCTCAAAACAAGCCCCAGTTGATCATCATGAAGCTAGTGATGATAACACCAAATCATAAAAGACTTTAATAAATCTAACCCTAAGCGACCTAGAAAACCTAAGCGTCACGCAGACCTAACTCATCCTCAGGAACTCTAGGTGACTACTCAGAACTCATGATTTTAACAATAAGCACAAATTCAAAGTTTGAATGCATCAATAAAGAACTCGAACAAGGTATGAAATCAACGCTGAATGTAAAACTAAATTGCATAAAAATAAACTCAAAAATCAGAAGGTTGCGTTTGATTACAAAGCTCTAAGTTCGCAAGCAAATCAATTGTAAAAACTAGGGTCTGAGTTTTGCAACATGTAAGAATATTTATACTAAACTCATAGAAAAACCCTAGATAAACTCGGCCTAATGCGCAGTGGATTTTAGCCTCGGTCTGGCCCAATAGTGAAAAAAGTAGTAGTGCGTTTGAGCTGGCCCTCCGCGAGTGGGTACTCGAGTTTGAGCTCGAGTGTGTGAACTCGAGCTTGTGTGCGCGTGAAGTCGAGCTGGGGTGCGCGTGAGAACTCGAGATGAAGCGCGTGTATGAACTCGAGCAGGTGCGTGGTTGAACTCGAGCTGGCGCGTGGTTGAACTCGAGTTGGGGCTCGAGTGCAGCTCGAGTGCAGCTCGAGTGGAGCTCCTCTTTGTCCAAAACAGACTCAGTCGTGCCCGATCTTATTCCAGAGTCCTCGTATAAACGCTTGCAGTACTTTAACACTCACAAAATGTAGTATGTCTGCGGATGCATATGACTGTGTATGAATGAGGTTATTTAGACTCCAACTAGATGAGAATGTATCAGAAATGTACGTATAATATAGCTAAATAATGCTCCTAAGACGTGCTAAAAACGTGTATATCAAATTCATATTACAAAAAATCCAGTCTTTCATGAACGTACAACACATGTTGAATTTGATTGCCATGCCGTACGAGATGCTGTTACTGATGGAGTCATTTCGCTACATCATATTCAGACCAACGATTAGCTAGCCGACATTATAACTAAAGCCTTGGGTCGAACATAATTTTTATTTTTAATGTCTAAGTTGGATGTTCATGACTTACACGTTTCAATATGAAGAGAAATAATGTCGAGAGAACATAGAAGATATTAAATTTTTTTTATTTATCCCTTTGTATTCGGTTTATATCTGGAATTGATTAAGCTTAAATATTTATACTCTTTCTTATTCCATTAGAATTTTCCTATTTTTGTATAAATACCTTATTCACAAGACTGAAGCAATACAATACCTAATTCTACAGTACCCATCTTTCATTGGGAGGGTCTAATTATTATACATTCGTCCACCCCTATAAGCATCAATGGCGAACTGATTTCCTTGGAGGTTTATGTGTAGAATATTCATCTAAATTTTGTCGGTTAGGAAAATGACTTCTCTTTGTTAAGTATTGATTCCAATACATCTCTATTATTTAGCAAATTATGCACGTTCCTCGAAACTATTATGGTTCAGTAATATATGAATAACTAACCAAAACATCTGCACACAGAGCGCCAAAAAGCCCATTTATTAGTATTCTCAAACCAAGATCCAAGAAAATTACATCTTACATAGTGTAAGATTATTCTATAGGGCCAATTCATATAAAGTTAATAGAGTAATTTGTATAACTAAAACATTCTTTAAGAAAAAATCAAAAAGAAGTCTACACTAGTTCAATGCTAATCCACGATTAACAAACAATGATTGAAATGGATTAACATAATTAACTAGAGAAATTTAACACCAATAATACTTAATGTGATTAAAGAAGAAGACTAGTCAGCAAAGCATTAGTTCCAATAATTCACAAGACAAGTGTTTTCTAGCTAGATTCCACACCTTCCAACTAAGCTTTTTCCAAAATAACTTATCTTAATTTACTTTCTCGCGCTTTCTTACCCAAAAATGTTTGTTTACAACTTAAATTTAAAAAGAACCATTCTTTCACCAAGAAAAAAAAACTTCAAAAAAAGAAAAGAAAACATGAACACAAACGATCACGGTCTTCTCCTCTTGAGCTTACTAGTCTTCTCTTTTCTCTACTTCCCGTACACAGTCATATCGGAGACACCGTGTCCGTACCCTTGCTATCCGCCGCCTATTGGCGGTGGCTCCTCCACGCCTTCAATGACTCAACCACCACCATATTTTCCTCCAACCGTTAATAACCCTTCCCCTTCTAGTAATTTACCATATTATCCTCCTCCGACAGGGAATTACCCTTCTCCACCATACAACGGCGGTGGCGGTAGTGGCGGCAGCCTTTATGGTCCTCCACCGCCGAACGCTATCTTGCCTTACTTCCCTTACTACTTCAGAAAACCTCCTCACCAAACGGATAAAACGTCACCGTCTTCATCTTTGGCGGTTCCATGGATATTGTCGGTGATGATCGTCGCCGTGGCAAATCTTGTGCACTAGTTGGTAACATATTCTTTTTATAACTTAATTAGTATGTAACGTTTGTATAAGCTTTTTCGTATCTTATGTGAGAGATTTTCTAATACTTTGGACGATACTCCATAGGAACTACAGTAGAAAAATATGTAGTTTTAAGAGGCTAATTATTGATTAGATTAATAAGGTTATAATACATATATGCATTTCAAAGTTACATCATGCTATGATTTGTCGCGATCCTTGAGTTAGGATAAGCTCAAGCAATGTCAATAACGTCACTTTTTGTGGGTGACTTCATAGTCTATAGATAGTGGACACTGGACAACAATCCGTACGTTAACGAATGGACAAAAGGGTTGATAACTAAGTATTGAATTGTCTCTTTTATTACTTGGAACTTCTGCAAGCTGAAAAGGATAACTAGGCCGCCTCCAGTTTAATTATTTGGTAACCAAAGTTATATTATGATTTTTAGTGAACTGTAGAGTTATGTTGTTTTTAAATAAAGTCGAAAACACACAAATTTTGTTAATAATTTTTTAATATACCTCTTACCGAAGCTAATAAATTTCGAGTTTAACCTATTTTTGGTTAGTGGTATATTGAATTACTATATATGTACACATTTACAGTCGTCTTATTGTATTGTGAAATGGGTCAAAATACTTAACTTACATATCCAAATAAAGCTAAATAAAGACAACGACCGGTCCAAACCGGATAGTAATTATGTAATAAGCTTTTAGATAGGTTCTATTGTTTATTTGTATATTGCGTTTCTACGGTATAACATTATATTCATTACAACATATAACGCAATGAAACAATTGAGACGTAGTACTAATTATAACTGAAGTTGGATTTAAACAACAAAAGCAGAGACATTAAATTGCTCACAAAGCAACAACAATCGCAGATCGCCTAACTACTAAACTTCTTTTGTTTGTGTTGTTTCTCGCGGTCTGGTTTCTGGTTTTCGGCCGAATTCCGTTAAGACTCCTCTGTATATTCGTTGTCGGGTTTACTCTCAGCAAATTGAGTTTCATATATGAGCTATTCTATTGGCCTATGTTTCTTCTTATTGGGCGGTTCAGGTTCAATGGCAGAGAAAAAGCATTGGATGTGGCCTATTAGCAAACCTAGCAAAAGGTGCTTTAAGTGATGTTTATGGTCTTCTTTTGACTGTCTCTGTTCTTGTACCTGCAGAGAGTGACATCAGGAAAAGAGATCAGCAAAGAAGCATCACTACAAAGGCATAAAAAAGCAAGCAAGAGGAGTAATCACTTTGGCACATGTAACAAGAGATTAGAGAGTGTGAGAGAGAGCAAAAGGTTGAGGTGAGGGAAAAATACTTATCTCTTTGTTCTAAATCTTCATCTAAGGGGTTACAAAGTGTAAGGAAAGAGAAGGGAGGTGAGTGGCTCGGTTTAGAGTGTGTGACCTTCTTCTTTTGGCATTCGATAAGCCTTCTACATTCTGGTATTAACCAGTGAGATGTACTAAGATCATTTTGATCTTGGGAACTCATAACTCTCTGTCTTGCTCTTTACTTTCTCTGCAAAACAAACAACAACAACCAAATCAGCAAGTAGGAAGAATTAGATCGACATCGTAACAGTGGTATCAGAGCTAGTACTTCTTTTCTACGGAGGATTTAGGGTTACTTTATTGAGTATTAACCAGGTTATATTGATAATGGTATAATCAGCTAAGTGAGGTATTGATAGTCTTCTCAAATGGAACCAGTTCAAGGAAAATTTGAAGTGGAGAAGTTTGATGGAGAAGGTGATTTTGCCTTATGGAAACACAAAATAGTGGGACAGTTAGAGATCATGGGGTTAGATGATGTTCCTCATATTTTGTCGGTTTTGAGCTCATTATTACGGTTGCATTTTGAGAATTCGTCTGTGTATTGAGATTTCAGGTAAAAAAACGTTCAGAGTTGGAATCATGCTTGAAGGTGGACTTTGGAGAAGTTTGAAGCATTTTCTGGTATTCTCCACGAGAGGAAGGATCGATCGATCAACACAAGAGTCGATCGATCAATGCTTTAACAAGGAATGTGCACACGATCTGAAGAAAGACTTGGCTTCTGAGAGATCGACTCAATATCCAAAGATTGATCGATCAACACAAGGATCAATCGATCAATGCCCTTCAAAGAAACCTAATTTCACGTTTTTTCAGCTCTTGTTTTGGGACCTATAAATACTATTTTCTTATTTTATTTTTAGAGGCGTCTTTGAGTTATTAAAGAACGATTTTTACAGAAGTTTGAGAGTTTCTAAGCTAGGAAGAAGATCTCTTCATGCTTGAGAAGAATTTCTGAATCCTATTTCTATTTATTAATGCAATTTCTGAATCCTATTTTCGAATGCAGGAGGAAGTAACTAGCAAAGGCTATATAAGCCTTATGTACCACCGCCGATGCAGCAACAACCTTCAGCAGCAGCTTCCAGAACATCAAACGAAGAGATTAAGGCCTTGATTCAGGAACTCTCTGTTGAGCAGCAAAAGACTATAATAGAGCTTAATGCTAAGATGGACAACATCTACAATGATCTGAATGGGAAGTTTGAGTCAGTTTCTATGCATATCAAGAAGGTAGACACCCAAGTTGCTCAGACTGCTGAGGCTATTAAACGTCCACAAGGAGCTTTACCTGGAAAAGTTGAGAAGAATCCCAAGAAATCTTGCAATGTGGTCAATTATGAAGTGGGGAGTTCAGTTGAGAGTAAGTACAACCCTCCTATTTCATACCCTAAAGAGCTTGTTAAGATAGAAGATCAAGGAGAGTTCACTGTACCTTGTCGGGTTGGACAACTAGTTTTCAGCGATGCCTTGTGGGATTCTGGAGCTAGTATCAATGTGATATATTTGGAGACTATGCAGAAACTCGGTATTGAATTAATGCAGGAGCATCACTCATCAATTTCTTTTGGAGATGCATCTTCTAAGGTACCTAGAGGAAGACTTGTTGACTTCACTCTTCTGGTTGGGAATTGCAAGATCCTTATAGACTTTAATGTTGTTGAAATGGCAAGCTAAGGAGCTGTTCTGATCTTATTGGGAAGGCCATTCCTTAACACAGCTAGTGCTAAGTTAGACTTCCTAAGTCAGAGAGTCGTGTTGTAGAACGTGGACAAGGATGTTTCATATCCTATTCGAGCTTCATCGAGGGATTTATGTGGGATGATTCGAGATAATGGAGGGAAGCAAGTGATTAGTGAATCATTGACTCAGGTTGCAGTATATGGTGAAAAGACAATGATTGTGATGAGAAGTATGAGTTGTTCCGTGAACAGGAGAGGGACTCAGCTGAACATCAAGACACTTGTATCCTTTATCGTTTTGACAAATTCCGCAACTATGATGTTAAAGGTTTTGGTATCAAAGTTTTTGCAGGTAGTCCTGACTTTGATACTTCTGGAATCTACACGGTCAAAGAGATATGCCGGGATGGAACTGTTGCATTGATGGATGCTTCAGGAAGGACAATCCACAAGAAATATGAACGGTTGAAGAAGTTCATCATTGAGGAGATTAGTGTCCGAGGAGTGAGCAAAACTTACTCAAGCGGTTCCGCCATCTGAATGGCATCCGAATCAAGCTAATGATAATAAAAAAGCAATGAATGGGAGGCAACCCAAAATTAGGTAGTTTTTTTTTTCATTTTTCTTTTAGTTTGCATTCATTTTTGTTTTTGTGTTTTTGTTCAAAGTAGTAAGCTGTCAGAAGCAATGATTGATCGATCCACTCAACGAACGTTTGATCAAAATCAACGAGCGATTGATCAAAACACATAGTAGGTTTGCGCACAATCTACTGCACGACCGATCACTTAGAGATCGATCAAGCAAGAAGACCGCACGATCTGTTCCCCGACCGAACAAGCATAGCCTGACTAATCGAGCAAGAAGACCACACAATCTAGAGCACGACATAAAAAAGATATATCGATCGAGCAAGAAGACCGCACGATCCAAAGCACGACATGAAAATGATAGATCAATCGAGCTATTTAAGAAGAAGTTACGCACGATCCCTTTCCCGACTTAAAAGGTAAGGATCGATCGTTCTCTACTCGCGAGAGCACAGATCGATTGATCAACATAAGGATCGATCGATCCTTAACCCATGTTCGTCTTCTTTAACACACAGAACAATTACAATTCAAGAAATTTCTATTCCAAAAAATTTCAAACGTCCATTTCTCTCTCGTTTTCATCAGTTTTTAACGATTCAAAAGCCTAGTTTGCTTAGAATTTCATCATCTATCTGATTCTGTGGTTCATTACTTCGATTAGATAAGGTATATCCTCTAAATTTGAATTTTTTGTCCGATTTTGGAAGTTGAATTGGATAAAGGGGAACTTGCTTTCTTGTTGATTTTCATCGATTAACTGATGCATGTGCCTTATTATTACATGAATTCGACCCCCTCTTATTGTTTGGATCATTGAATTTCAATTAGAGATTGCTTGTTAGGTTGAAGGAGAATTTCTAGAAGAATTTCGAAATTTTAGGCTTGATTGTGATGATTGTAGTTCGATTGATGCATTGCTGGATGTTGACCTTGTTTAATTGAATAAGCAATCGGTCCACTGATCATTTGTATGCCTAAGATATCAAACTCTTGTGAATTTTCTCGATCACAAACTCATTTTTTCCGGTTATGTCTCTGTTCTTTCATTGTAGATGGTTCAAACATCGACTTCTAATCCTAAGAAACCTACAAAGAAGGTCCGAGTATCTTCGAATCTTCAGTGTGGTCAGTCTTCGCAACAGCATGACGATGCACCTAGATACGGACAACTTGGTGAGTGTTTGTCGTGGCCGAGGCCAGAACAAACATATTTTGTTGATAATGTGGCTAGCAGGGATACTCCTTCTTTTGTTAGAACTACGACATCATATAAGGATAGAAAGGAAGGAGATGGTTGGAAGAGCTTTCATGAAAGCTTCTATGATCAACTCCTGACTAACACGTTGATTCCAACGAAGTTCCTTTGCCGTGAGACATTGCATCGGATGGGGATTCTCGAAGATGTCACTCAGATGATGGATAATCTTGGTTTGACCAAGTTCTTTTTTGATTCTTATCCACTGTATCGGGAGGTCGTCAGACAGTTCTTAGCGACATGTGAGCTACATATGTGTGCTGATCCTCACAGTCCGGTTTATG
Source organism: Lepidium sativum (assembly GCA_023374145.1). Taxonomy (NCBI): domain Eukaryota; kingdom Viridiplantae; phylum Streptophyta; class Magnoliopsida; order Brassicales; family Brassicaceae; genus Lepidium; species Lepidium sativum. The sequence continues at coordinate 24,344 of JAKUCM010006856.1, read as the reverse complement.
CTCAGTACCTCACATACTTATATAGAGGAACTTTCTATACGATCACCATTCAGGAGTTGTGCCAGATTTACGGTTTTGATGAGTATGCAGTTGGGCAGAAACTATCGAAGAACTCTCCTCCGAAGAATGCATTGTGGTACTTGTTGTCTGGTGATGGGTATCATGGTAAGTCTTCAAAGCTTACTCACATCAGAAATCCTGCTATTAGGATATTTGCTAAGCACATCGGGTCGACTATTCTAGCTAAGGAAGAGTCGGGCAGTGTCACCAAATCTCAGCTGGAGTACTTGCACGAGACCATCTCTCCTTTGGTACCAGATCTTTACCAAGATCTTATTTATGCTACAGGTGCTCCTTTGAACATCAACTGGGGATATCTATTTGCTAATGAGCTGATCAAGCGCATATATAGAGGTGACCTGAGGAAGGGAGTAGTTGAGCCGATTGGTATTCTCCTGACACCGATTTTCAAGTTTCATGGATTAGATCTCGGTCAGACAGAGGTTGTTCGGAGATTGATTTGATTGATACAACTTCCTTGGCCAGATTTGGGTACTTTTTGGAGAAGAAGCAGTGGACTTTCTTCAATGACACGCCACAAATGATGTATGTCACACTTCCAGCTCCTCACATCACTTCGGTTACCTGCAGAGAGAACGTGGAGTTCCGGCTAGATTTGTTGCATCCTGAAATCTCCGGCAAGCTTAAGGAGAAGGAAGCCGCACCACGCGCTCAATCTAGGAGAGGTCGAGCTTCCACTTCTGCTCCGTTTGTACCTCCAGCTTCAGCTACTCAACTTTTCAGGGTTTTTGTTTCCTGAGTTTCCTGAGGAGGAACTCGGATTACCTCATTACTTACCAGACTTCACGGATCGCCAGTTTAGAGAGTCGCAAGTCGAGAATGAGAGGAGGAAGAGATCGATTCAGCGGACCATTTGGGATTCTTTTTGTATGAGTGCACCTGCAGCTGATCGCGATGAGCATGTCTCTATGCCTACTGCACCTACTAGCCGACCATATGTTGCTGGACATCGGTTTGATGATGATGAGGATGATCAGCCAATGGATTATCGCTTTCCTCGCTGTCGCAGAGCACTAAGCGACTGCGATAGCCAGAGTCCTATGTAGCTTCTTGGCTACTTCCTACATTTGTTTCCGTTTCTTTTCATTTTATTTTAGACTATTTATTTTTGCTTTCTATTGTTTCTTATGCGTTTTTATGTCTTCTTTTTAATTTATTTTTACACCGGGACGGTGTAAATTAATTCTGGGGGAGAACAATTATTTTTCTGTTTTGTTTCTTTTGCATTCTCGATTTTTCAGACTATTTCTTTCATTTACTTCAGTATTTTAAGCTTTTGAGACTGACATCAGACTACTTGATTTTTGATTTTTGATTTTCTCAGCATTATCCTAGACTCAATATCGCTTGATTTTCATTTGTCATGAGTCGATCAGACTATTGGAAAACCTAGAGACAAAGCAACACTCAGATTCATAGCACATTCATCTAAACTTTTAGGGGATTTCATGCTGACTTCACACCTAACCTAACTTAATCCTTTCGTCAAGGAAATTGGTAATACATCAGGTATGTTCCTTCTCTTTACTTAATGAAAGATGTTCCTTGTAAGTTTGGTTCCGTTTATCTCTTCATCATTTTCAGCCATTTTAAGCCAAAAAAAAAATTCTGATGGTACTCGATCGAAGTTTTTGCATGAAGTTAGCCTAGGGTAAAAGTTTCCCAATGACGCTGCAAGTTTTTAAAGTGAATTGGAAGTTTCTGAGCATACATCAAATGACGTAATCTTTTTCACTTTACTAATTAGCTTACTGAAGGAAACCCCAGTGAAGCAACTTACTAGGAAGAATTGGTTTTATGAAATAAAAGAGATGAAATCAGAGTGAAGGTAGTCTAGAGAGTAGAAGTAGGAACTTTTCGCCTCTTGATCGATATTCCCTCGAATGAGACTGCACTTAGATTTAACAGGAAGTCAGTATGGGGAATCTGATTGTTTGTTGTGACACGAGATTGTTATGTTTGCTAAGTCTGGGGGAAGTACAAGGTGGTCTCGATTTTGATAAGTAATATTCTTGTGATCACATTGGACTTGATGTGCAGGATCTAGAGAGAGTCATTTGTCTGATGAGATCTGATCTTCCTACAATCTTTCTTTCTTTGCTTGAGGACAAGCAATGAGCTAAGTCTGGGGGAATTAATGTTCCTCATATTTTGTCGGTTTTGAGCTCATTATTACGGTTATATTTGGGGAATTCGTCTATGTTTTATTGAGATTTCAGGTAAAAAACGTTCAGAGTTGGAATCATGCTTGAAGGTAGACTTTGGATAAGTTTGAAGCATTTTCTGGTATTCTCCACGAGAGGAAGGATCGATCGATCAACACAAGGGTCGATCGATCAGTGCTTTAACAAGGAATGTGCGCACGATCTGAAAAAGACTTGGTTTCTGAGAGATTGACTCAATATCCAAAGTTCGATCGATCAACACAAAGATCGATCGATCGATGCCCTTCGAAGAAACCTAATTTCATGTTTTTTAGCTCTTGTTTGGGACCTATAAATACTCTTTTCCTATTTTATTTTTAGAGGCGTCTTTGAGTTGTTAAATAACAATTTTTACAGAAGTTTGAGAGTTTTTAAACTAGGAAGAAGATCTCTTCGCACTTGAGAAGAATTTCTGAATCCTAAATCTATTTATTAATGCAATTTCAGTTTCAGTCCATTATAATTTACTTGATTCATTGTTCTATGTCTGAGTAGATCTTAGATCGGATTTAGGGATTCTAGGGTTTTAGAATTCACTATTAGGAAACAAATAGGATTGATGAATAAATGATTCTCCTTATAATACTTGAGTTTAATGCATAGATTAGCCTGATCAGGTAGTCGATGATTTTTGGTTGTTAACTTTCGAGAAGATTGTTAAGAACTATAACTAGATTAGAAGAGCAATTCCTTCACTACCAACGAGAGTTGATGCTAGGTTGGGTTGTTGGTAATTGAACCTAAGCGATAAAGCCTACTTGTAATCTGAAACCAACGAGAGTTAGATTCAACGAGAGTTGGTTTATCTTTATTTATGTTTAAGCTGAGAATATGCTCAGATTTGTTCCTGAATAGTTTCCCTGCCAAGAGTTCTAACTTCTGAATGAATACCCGACATCCGATTGCTTTAGTTATTTGATTACATTCACGTTTAAGCTGGTTTTCTGAGGAATTCGACCCCTAAATACTATTACGTTTGCTGTGCACTTGCAGTAGGATATAGGGTTAAAACTCGTGTTATCATTAGGTAACGTGATTCAAGCTTCAACAGATTCAGAGATAAAAGCTTTGATGAATTCTGTAAGGCTCATGGAATCATAAGGCATAAGACTTGTCCTTACACGCCTCAATAGAATGGGGTTGCAGAGAGGTTAAACAGAAGCATTCTTGAGAAAGTAAGAAGTGTATTACATGAAACAGGTCTGGGGAATCATTCTGGGCAGAAGCTTCTTCTAGAGTGGTTTATATTTTAAATCGGACTCCATCTACCCCTCTAAATTTTAAGATCCCAGAAGAGATTTGGTCAGATAAAAGACCAGATTATGCACATATGAAACGATTCTGGTGCCTCGTTTACTATTATGCTGGTAAAGGAAAGTTAAAGCCTAGAGCTAAGCGTGGAATTATTATGGGTTATTCGCAAGGTGTAAAAGGATACATGATTTGGAGTATGGAAGATAGAAGGGATGTCATCTTCTATGAAGACATAGTGTATCAAGATGTCAAAAAAGATGACTAAGACTGAACTAGAATCAACAAAACAGAAGGGGAAGAAAGTGACATTTTCTCTTCCAAGAGAAATGACTAGTGAAGAGACAGAGAACACTAGGATAGAAGATTCAGCTCAAGGTGGAGCTTCTTCATCAAATTCACAACTAGATACTGAAGAAGTTCAAAGTGAGGAAATTGAACCTGAAGAGAATATCCTGGACAACTATCTTCTAGTTAGAGATAGAGTAAGAAGACCACCAGCAAAGCTTCCAACCATATATGATGATTTTGATGTTGCAGCCTATGCACTAAGTGTAGCAGAATTGATAGATGAAGAAGAACCTAAAACCTATCAAGAAGTTATAAGCAGCAAGTATAAACATCAATGGATATCAGCAATGAAAGAAAAGATCAACTCTTTACTAAAAACATAAACTTGGAAGCTAATAGAAAGGTTAGAAAAACAAAGAACAATTGGTGCAAGTGGGTTTTCAAATTTAAGGCTGGAATTCCCGGGATTGAGGAACCAAGGTTTAAAGCTAGGTTGGTGGCAAAGGGTTATGCACATATAGAAGGGATTGATTACAATGAAGTGTTTGCTCATGTGGTAAAACATGTATCAATTCAGTTATTACTATCTTTGGTTGTAAATTCAAATCTTGAGCTGGAACAAATGGATGTTAAAACGACATTTCTACATGGAAAGTTAGAAGAAAGGATCCTAATGGATCAACCGGAAGGTTTCAGTACAATTGGAAAAGTTTGCTTACTGCAAAAGTCTCTATACGGGATAAAGCAATCTCCCCGACAGTGGAATTTGAGGTTCGATTAATTCATGAAGGGTCAAGACTACAAGAGCAGTAGATTTGACCCATGTGTTTATTTAAGGAAATATGATGAGCATAACTACATCTATATGCTACTCTATGTGGATGATCTACTGATAGCAACAAGCAGTATGGATGAAATTCAGAAATTGAAAGATGTTTTGGGCAGTGAATTCGAAATGAAAGATTTGGGGTCAACAAAGAGAATATTGGGAATGGATATGAAAAGAGACAGACAGAAGGATGTGCTAAGTTTATCACAACAGACATACATAGAGAAGGTGTTAAAAAGTTTTAATATGAGTGATTCTAAGCTGGTTAAGACTCCTATGGGTTCTTAATTCCGTCTCTTAGCTAATAAACAAGAAAACAGAGCAAGAGTTGCAGAGGAAATGCAGAATGTCCCTTACTGCAATGCTGTGGGTAGCATCATGTATGCCATGGTAGGAAATCGCCCTGACATAGCTCACGCAGTGGGTTTGGTAAGTCGATTCATGAGTGCATCTGACAGAGAACATTGGAAAGCAGTTAGATGGATTTTAAGGTACTTAAAAAGCACAAGTGATTATGTTCTTAATTTCAAGAAAGCAGAAAATTTCAAGATAAGAGGGTTCAATGATAGTAACTATGCTGCAAATTTGGATAAGAGGAGGTCAATTACACGCTATATATTTCAAGTTGGGTCTAATATAGTGAGTTGGCGATCAGGTTTACAACAAGTCGTAGCCCTATCAACTACATAAGCTGAGTATATGGCCTTATCTGAAGCAGCGAAAGAAGTTATTTGGTTGAGATCCATTACCTTGGAGTTAGGGTTTCCGCAGAAGATAGTCCATATCTACAGCGACTCTCAAAGCACGATTTTTTGACCTACAACAGTATGTTCCATGAAAGAATAAAACATATACATGTCAAATACCATTTTATAAGAGATGTAGTAGAAGAGGGTTTAGTGGAAGTGCTTAAAATCGGAACAAAAGAGAATTCAGCTGATATCTTAACCAAATCCGTACCTGTGAAGAAGTTGACTAGGGGTTGAGCAACCTGAGAGTACTCAGGTGCGAGACTCAACACTGATTACACTGTTGGGCTTCATTCCGGCAAGTAGTTGATGTTAGAAGGTGAAGAGGCAACGGCGACAAAGAATTGCATGTCGCGAATCGTCGAAGACTAAGTGAAATCCATTTGAGGTGGAGTTTGTCGGGTTTACTCTCAGCAAATTGGGTTTCACATATGGGCTATTCTATTGGGCCTATATTTCTTCTTATTGGGCCGGTTCAGGTTCAATGACAGATGGCTTTAAGTGATGTTGATGGTCTTCCTTTGACTGTCTCTGTTCTTGTACCTGCAGAGAGTGACATCAGAAAGAGAGATCAGCAAAGAAGCATCACTACAAATGCATGAAGAAGCAAGCAAGATGAGTAATCTCTTTGGCACATGTAACAAGAGATTAGAGAGTGAGAGAGAGAGCAAAAGGTTGAGGTGAGGGAAAAATACTTATCTCTTTGTTCTAGATCTTCATCTAAGGGGTTACTAAGTGTAAGGGAAGAGATGGGAGGTGAGTGGCTCGTTTTAGAGTGTATGACCTTCTTCTTTTGGCATTCTATAAGCCTTCTTCATTCTGGTATTAACCAGTGAGATGTATCAATATCATTTTGATCTTGAGAACTCATAACTCTCTGTCTTGCTCTTTACATTCTCTGCAAAACAAACAACAACCAAATCAGCAAGTAGGAAGAATTAGATCGACATCCTAACATTCGTCTTATGTTTGTTAGTATTTAGCTTACTCTTGGCCATTCCATTTGCCATTAATCGATCACAACCAGCTTTAGATGAGTGATCATCTCTTGCCTTTGCCTGGCATGTTAATGTGTGTTGAGGTCTAATTTGTGTGCTTTTAGGTATCGGTCTTGCTTTAAAGTTGAGATCTTTACGCACCTCCTGAAACATTAGATAATGTATACTCATCATAAGCTCAAAAAATTCAGCTGTGAAATTGGTACAGAGTAAAAGAGAGAGTAACTGATCTCTATATACCACTTTCCTCTTATCGGCTCCTTCGTTAGTTCTAAAACAGAAATCATTAGTAGTTGTTCTCCTTTCTCTTGTAGCCATCAAAGGAGTTAGGCTCTCAGTTTTCTTTGATGTTGTTGGAGCTTGAGATCCAATGGTTTTAGCAATCCTCTTAGGCTTCAATAAATTCTGTCTGTCATTCAAAACCAAATAGACTCTTTTAAGAGTGATGCATACACAGGCATAAAATTACAGAAAAAGAGAGTTATAAAGCTACCTCTTAGTGTCAATACTGGTTTTAGTATTACAACTTGCAGAAGATCCCTTTGTTAGAACAATAGGCTTCTTGTTAGTAGCTTTCGTCGCTGCAGAATTAGGAACAGATTTTTTCTGTACATGTGTAAAAGGGTTCGATCTAGTTGCAGAGGAAGATGATTTTGTTTCTATTTCATCTTCATTGTGACCAATTTCTGTTTTCTTTAAAGCAATATAAATATGATCATCATCATCATCAGACTTCACAAGCATATCTTCATAACTCACACAAGAATCGCCGAATTGGCTAGTGTTCTCCCACAAATTCTCATTTTTCTCATTACAAGTTCGCTTATGATAAACAACTTTTCGCCATGTTTGAGCTTCTACAGAACTTGGGAATTGGATCCCTTTCTTCGTAAAATGAGCCTCAAAATGAGCTCTCATCCGAGAAACAGAGCCTGGTTTTGAGAATTTCTCAGCCTCTTCGAGATATCTGTTCTGAGAGAAGGATGATCTCTTCTCCCATGATAAAGATTCCTTCTCGAATCTTCCAAATGATACTGACCCCGAGTAGATAGAATTATCCTGGAGAGTCCATTTGGAAACAAATTAAAGTCTCCATGGTTTCAAACTCAACTTTTATGTTTGTTTTTACATAGAAAAATATCATAACTTTGATATATAAAAAAATTGTCAATTCTTCATCAAATGTCTTTGCCGAATGCTAACACAGAATAAGAGTTTAAACTCAACATAAGCTTATATTGCAACACACGTTTCCAGTTTCGTGAATGTCAAGCTAGTAATAGAAGGATTCATCAGGTGTCCTAAATCTCAAGAAGATGAACCAATCTTACAAGCTAGTATCTTAAGCAGGATCAATGGGTCCATGAAAACGAAATCAAACCGAGAAGAAAGACTATATAAATCGAACAAATTAACATGTGATCTAGAAACAAGAGGACAGGGACAAAGTTGCAAAAATTACCAAAAGGCTTAGGTTAAACGGCTCTTGAATCTCTCCAGCCATCATATAGTTTAACAAAGTGTTCAACGAGACGACATTAATATCCGCAGAGTATAAATGTTTTCTGTCAAATAAAAGACACCAAATCAAACAGCAGACCTAAAGGAATCCATATTGTTGGAATTGGTGAAGTAACTTTGAAGCACGAATGAGGAACGTAGGCATGAGAACTCTGTAAATAATGCGTCGTATTCAGATTTAGAACAGAAAGATAACTAATCAATAATTGTGTTTCATCTTCATGTCATGTCACATGTGCCTGCTCCTCCTTTTTGTTTTGTCTTGTTCTCGGACGGACGCTTCTCACGTTCTCCATTATAACGGCCGAGAGAGTCGTATATGATGGCAAGTATTCGTACCCGTTCGATCATTGCACGATCATACTTCCAACAATGCGCTTTCGACAATTAGATCTGCACATGTAACGGACAATTAGATCTGCTTAATATATAAGAATAAATTATATATTCTTCTAACATTCATTATAAATTTTGGCAGTCTTGTCAATGTATAAACAAAATATTATTGGTGAGATTGAATTATTGGTCAAATTAATACAAGTGTGCTACATGACATTAAGATTTGATAAGACGTGTCGTTTTTAGTAAGAGACCATAGCATGCCATTTCACATTTGCATGTGACTTCTCCCGCACTTGGAGAAATACTAACCCCCTTCATTTAACACTAACCCCCTTCCGAATTTCATTTTACGAATCCCCAGAATTTACTTCCATCGATTTTTTCTCTTATCGGTTTGACTTTCATGAAATCTCTTTCTTATTCTTAGTTTTTTCTTCTCCAATCGATTTCTTCTTCTCCATAGATTATATATCTCCTCAGTTTTGAAAATGTCAATTCGCACAACAACCCATATAAACACAAAAGAATTACATTTTGTTAGATCTTTTTACAAAAAATAAACTTCTATTGAAATTAAACTACTCTAGAACCAATCTAAAACAACTTCTAAAACTGATATCCTAAAAACAATTCACTAATACTTTCAAAACTTAATCACTAAAGAGGGTTTATTGGAGGGTAAGTTTTAATAGATTTATAAATCCTTATAAATTTCTAAATCCATATAGCATTCCTACATTTCAAAATCAAATAAAAATGAATTCAAAATCAATAGACTAGACTTCAATATTAAAAAAGATTTGAATAACACATAATTTGAATATAAATTTCAAAAACCAATGCTTAAATAACACATAACTTGAATATGAATTTCAAAATCACTAATTTAATAACACAATTTGTAAGGACTTCTAAATCCATTAAAATCCACTTTACAATAAACCCACCTAAGTTCTTGAAAGCTACGTTTATAATTTGGATCATTTTAATAGATTAAGGGCTCGATGGTTTGTTCCACAAAACTCTCCTGATCTAACAATAAAATCTTATCTAAATACCCGAATCTTCTCATGATAAGACCTTATCTTCAGCTCTTGATAAGTCTTGTCTTCCGTTTGAATGTTTTGATAAAGCTTCAACTCCAAGTTTCACGTGTTCCTCATGTGTTCTTCTTTAACCGTCTCCTTGTGTTTTGCACGGGTGTCTTTATGATTTACAAGCATCTTTAATCTCCCCTTTTTGATTTGATGTGATAACTAAGCAAGACTTCCTGTCAAAAACAACACTAACATTTAGACTCGAGAGCTACTTTATTAGTTATCAAACAACTGTTAGAGAGAAAGGAATGAATGCTAAAACAGTCACTTGATTTTGATCACCAACAACTAAAGGAAATTACAACTTAGACAAAATTTGTAATTAAGTTCCCCTGAACAAAAGAAAATACCACAAGTCGGCAAACAGTGAGCAAACAATGCTCCCCCTTAATCAGATAACTCATGAATCTGAGCATCCGCGTCATTATCATCACAACTATGTTCCTAAGCCTATTCTCCCTCTGCTTTATAGCACATCAAGTTAAAAAAATTAAATATGAACAAACAAGTGAGAATAACTTACCTTTTCTCAACGCTTTTTTGCACATACGTACGACTTCTGAGCCAAGTACACGAAGAGTTTCTAGGAGATATTTGAAGTCTTTCTGAGAGATTGAGACACGATTATCTATTGGTGACTTCCCGTTGCGCTTATTTTCAATATTCCTCCGAGATCGAACTGGTGGAGCAGAAACTAGTGTAAATTAAAATAAAACAACAATGATTTCTCAATCAATCACATGTCTGTATCTGAATAATAAGAATATAAGCGAAAACGTACCTTTAGGATCCATAACTTATGATGCAGTGGGACCATAACTTCTATTTATATAGAAACAATTTCTAATTAAACCCTTCATTAAATTAAAATTTACTGAAGTATCCTTATACTTTTATCTCGTTTAAATAATGACCCTAATATATTAATTATACATGTTTGACCCCAAAATAATTCTTACAATCTCCCACTGGGTCAAATATGTATTCCAAAGATGTGATAGACTTTATGAGCTCAATATCGTCATTATATAGTCGAGTATAAACAATCTCGTTCATTAACTATACCAACATAGGATCACAGCGGTATTTATTGTAATAAAAACGACAAAAACCTTCCATGGTCACTGAAATCAATATAGTCAAATAACATAGATCAATTGCCAAAAGATGGTCCTACCTTAGTGAGATCCTTTAACTTTATTGTACAAATGAAACAAACTGAATACTTTATTTCTGATCAGAAAATGAAATGTGCATAGACACAACAAAAAATATAAAAACTCAGATGAAAACTCCCACTAAACAAAATGATCCTCAAACATTGAAACACCCATGCGAGCAATATGCTCATGAAAGACCTTTGGTGGGTACCTTTCGTAAGAGGGTTTGCAATCATGGAGTTTGTTCCAAAGTGTTCTATGGAAATCTCTTCATTTTGTACCCTCTCTTGAACAATGAGAAACTTAATCTTGATAAACTGGGACTTTGTAGCACTCCTGTTTTTATTGGAGTACAATACAACTGATTTATTGTCACAATATAACTTGAGCGGTCTTTCAATTCCCTTAATAATTCGCAGCCTAGTGACAAAATTTCTTAGCCAAAGTCCCTGATTGGATGCCTCAAAAATTGCTACCAATTTTGCCGCCATTTTGGAGGAAGTTACAAGTGATTGTTTCACACTACGCCGAGTAATAGCTCCACCACCCAACAAATAAACGTAGCTTGAAGTGGACTTTCTACTATCTTGATATCCAGCAAAATCAGAATCAGAATATCCAATGATCTCTAAGTTATAAGATCTCTGATATGTGAGTATATAGTCTTTTGTTCTCTGCAGGTATCTCATAACCCTTTTGGCTGCTTTCCAATGGTCCATACCTGGATTACTTAAGTATCTGCCTAAAACTCCAACAATGTATGCTAAATCAGGACACATACATACTTGAGCATACATTAGGCTTCCTATTGCCGAAGCATAAGGAATCTTCTGCATCTCTTGAATTTCTAAATTTCCTTTAGGGCACTGTTTGAGACAAAATTTATCTCCCTTAGAGATCGAGGTATCTCCTGGCTTGCCAAATCTCATTACTACTTATATTGATATAGGCCTTTTGTGATAACTCTAGAATACCTCGAGTTCGATCTCGATGAATCTGGATTCCTAGTACAAAGGATGCTTCACCAAGATCTTTCATCTCAAATTTTTTCTTAAGAAATCTCTTGGTGTCATGCAACATGCATATATCATTAATGGCCAACAATATATCATCAACATACAATACCAAGAACATGCACTTACTCCCATTGAACTTGTGATACACACAATCTTCAACCAAATTCACCTCAAAACCAAAAGAGGTGATTACCTCATGAAACTTGTGGTACCACTGACGAGATGCTTGTTTGAGCCCATAAATGGATTTTTTAAACATACATATCATCTTCTTCGAATCACCTATTACAAAGTTTTCTGGTTGCTCCATATAAATCGTCGCTGTCTTGACATCCATCTGATGAAGCTCTTAGTTATAATGTGAAACAAGAGCCATGATGGTCCTAAAAGAATCCTTTGATGAAACTGGAGAAAAGCTTTCTTTATAGTCAATCCCTTCTTTCTGAGTATAACCTTTAGCTACTAGACGGGCCATATACATTTCCACATTACCACTTGAGTCCATTTTGGTTTTAAATATCCATTTACAGCAATGAGTTTTACACCTTCTAGTACAATGTCCCAAACATAATTGTCTAGCATTGACTGATACTCTTCTTCACTAGCTTTGACCCATTTATCCGAGTTGGAACTACCCATGGCCTCGTGGAAGTTGATAGGATTATCTTTCAATTGGGTTTGATTTTCCTCTTGTTCCATGAGAAATACTACATAATCATCCGGAATAGCACTTCTCTTTTCTCTAGTGGATCACCGCAAAGGCACTTGTTCCTAATGCACCAGCGCTTGTTCTTGATGCACCGGTTCTTGAGGATCGTGAATTTGACTTTCATTGCCATCTTGATTTAGAGGAAGAGCTTTAGTATCAAATTGAGGTGTCAAAATTGCTTTATCAAAGATAGCTATATGAATCGGTCTAGAACCTGAATCCGATTCTTCCTCAAAGATGATGTTTATAACTTCATTTCTTCCCATAAATTCATTATCCTCAAAGAATGTGGTTGTTCCCGTCTCAAAAATATTCTTTTGTGTGGGATCATAAAATTTATATCCCCGAGATCTCTCAGAATAACCAATAAAGCAACTGCTCACAGTTCTAGAGTCCAACTTTTTCTCAAATGGCTTATAAGGCCTAACTTCAGCTGGACATCCCCATATGTGAAAGTGCTTCATACTCGGTTTTCTACCAGTCCAAAGCTCATAAGGTGTTTTTACAGTTGCCTTAGTTGGTACCCGATTAAGAATGTAAGTTGCAGTCTTTAGCACCTCTCCCCAGAGTGACTCAAGTAAGGTGGAATGACAGATCATACTCTTTACCATGTCTTTAAGAGTCCAGTTACGTCTTTCTAATACACCGTCCATGCTGGGAGACCCTGGCATGGTATATTGTGGGACAATTCCACACTATTCTAGGTATCTGGCAAATGGTCTTCGACGTTGTTCACCTGAACCATCATACGGACCGTAATATTCTCCACCACGGTCAGATCTGACATACTTTATCCTTTGATCAAGTTGATTTTCAACTTCAGCCTTAAAACTTTTTGAACACTTCTAAAGACTCCAACTTTTCATGAATAAGAAACAAGTATGCATATTGAGAGTAGTCGTCTATGAAAGATATAAAATATTGTTGACCGTTCCAAGATGCCGTAGGGAAAGGCCCACAAATGTCTGTATGTATAAACTCAAGGACTTCATTAGCTCTATATGCACCCAATCTCTTATGTTTGGTCTGTTTTCCTTTAATGCAAGCCACACATACATCACTATTTGTGAAGTATACCGAACTTAATATACTATCTGACACAAGTCACTCAATTTTATTTCTAGAAATATGACCTAAGTGTTTGTGCCATAGAGTTCCTGAACTTGCATTTTCGAATTTTCGTTTAGTACCCCTTGATTCAACACTTAAGTTTTCATTATGAGAATCAACAGTGAGAAGTATATAAAGATTATGATTATCCATAAGTGTACCAATTCCAATTATAACTTAATTAAAGACAAAGTAGCTTTTTCATTCCGGGTAAGACAAGAATTACTAGATCTGTCCAAATAAGGACCAGAAACCAAATTACGTCTAAATAACGAAGCAACAAATGTGTCTTTCAAATCCAAAAAATGACCAATACTAAAAAACAATCTAAAATGCACAATTGTCTCCACATCCACCACAAATCGATTAGCCACATGAATGCGTCTTTCAGCAATAGTTGGTTTTCGGTAGCTCAGACAACCTTGCAGTGAAACACTCATGTTAGTAGTTGCAGCTGAATCTAAATGCATGTCCATCTCAGCAAAGAACTATTTGAGATCTTTGATCTCATCAGCACCTCTAAAAGTTTATGGGATAGTGTCCAAAATGATCATTAAACCAATGCGATTGAAACATTCCCACTTCTCGTAAACAGCCTTATACTCAGCAGTGCTAGCATCAGTAAGAGAAGTGGGTTATTCCATCCTTAACGCAAGGTCAAGATCCATACACCCTAGCACAATCTTAACTTTACTTTTCCATTCCTTGTAATTGGAACCATTAAGCGTTGGAATTGAACATAAGTTTGCAGATACTGCAGTAAAGTTTTTTGAAAAAGAACAATCTTTATTAATAACTCACTACTAAACTGAAATAAAACAATAATAAAATGAACAATTGTATAAACTCATCTCAAGATACCAAGTGCACCATTAACATCAAGTCTTTGGACAATAATATTAACTGCTAACGGTACTCTTGTTGTAATAATCAAACATTGACAATAATATATGATGAACAATAACCTATCTTTGGATCGATTTATTGTTCACAAAGTTATTCCAAATAATTGTCACATATTTATTGTTACATGTATGTATATAATTCGGTCAAGTATAAACCTACCTTTGGGTCGATTTAATATTCATATGAATATATATATATAACATTTAATATTATTTTTGAATAAATATCTTCAAAAGAGGTTACTTTGGCAACATCATGCATCAATCAATCCAATTCAAATATTAAACTTGCACAATCAAAATTATTATTGATCTTGAACTTTAATTATTATTCTTGCGTAATATATTAACTAGTCTGGCGATTCAATATGCAAGAATACCACAGTGGTACGATGGTTGAAGACAAAGTAAGCATGAAAAACGGCCCATTATAAAAACAATTTCTGATTAGGGTTGTTGTGGGGACCATAAATTTCTATTTATATAGAAACTTTCTAGTTAAGCCTTTCATTAAATTAGAAATTATTGAAGTATCCTTATATTGTTAACTTTTTTTAATAATGACCCTAACACATTAATCATACATATTTGACCCTAAAATAATTCTTACAACTAGAACTTCATGCCGACTCGCTAACAGACGAGTGAGTAAGGAAAAATACAGTGAAAACAGCTTGGACTTTGTTCCCTTTGTAGATGCAGCTACTCGTTTGATGTGAGAAAATATGAACTTTCCAAGACTGAAAAAAATCTGTTTGGCAATCTTGTACACCAGTTGAACTCTAGTAGTACTTACATATCCGTCGTTGGATGTTGGGAACCAGTTGGTGCAACACATCATGTACAACTGAGCATACAAAGGCAGAAGATGACCTTTCCTGACTTTGGACAATTTTTTTGAGAATACCTCCAGTTACAAGCATAACAATCTCTTCAGAGAGAATTCCTTCCAATTTTAGTGGATCAGATCGATCTGGGACATCTAGAGCACCTAGGCATTGATTCTCGAAGCAGACAAAGTGTAACTAAAACCCCTAAGAAATTGACCATGATTCACTCTTTGTTTCAGTATATGGCATATTTGCCCAAAGTTCTCACAAAACCTCGGAATTGTAATTAACCACAGTATCAACCGGACCCATTAAACCACCATCAACTAACACTTTCACTAACTTTGACTCATTCTCATCAAATTCATAGGTATGTTCAACATTGAAGCGTTCTTTCTGAAAGGAGTAAAGTTGATACATGCAAGCAGCCTCATGAGATAAGAAAATCGCCCGATCAAACTCCATGGTTGGGTTTCTTGAACTCCAAGTCATAGAATCTGCTTTGACAATGCAACGAGACTTGCTTGGAGTCAGATTTGGTTCTTGCTTGATCAGAAGCTTACAGAGATTTAAACTGCAAGAAGAGTCATTGATGGCCGAGGTTTTGGTGACTCCAATTCACTTCTTCATCTGCCTTGGAGTAAGTGGCCTTTATTGCGGAGGAAGACGAAGGCGTTATCATACGAGATTCAGAACATTGATCTTTTCCAAAGTCTTAATTCTTTTTCTCTGAAATCGCCCAAGAATGGTGATTGAGGATGGTTAGTTGGCTTCAATTCTGACTTTGGAAGAAGATTTATAGATAGACCCAAACAGGTCTATTCTCAGCTAACAAACCAGTTTATAGATAGACCCAAACAAGTTTTGCTTGAGGGATACGCGTTGGATGATCAAGACGATTTAACGAGAGCCAAGAGCTTGACGGATGATGATCTCGAAGAGCTTAAAGGTTGTTTAGATCTTGGATTTGGTTTCAGTGACGATGAGATTCCTGAGCTCTGCAACACTTTGCCTGCTTTGGAGCTTTGTTACTCCATGAGCCAGAAGTACTTAGATGATAAGCAAAGCAAATCGCCGGAGGTATCGGTAGTCGATGATGATTCCTCGCCACAACCATCAACCACGACTACCCCAATCGCAAATTGGAAGATCTCTAGCCCTGGTAAATCTCTCAATTACTTTATTTGTTTTCTGGAAATTTTGGATTTGTCGTTATAGGGTTTTGTATATCTTCAACATTGTCTTGACTTTTAATTGAGTGATTGCTGCAATTTTGTATATCAGGTGATAATCCAGATGAAGTAAAAGCTAGACTCAAATATTGGGCACAAGCTGTAGCTTGCACCGTACGATTGTGCAGTTGAACAAGAATCAGTCATCTTCTTGTATGAACAAAATTGATTGAACCAGCAAAAAAGATCTTTTTTGTAGGAATGAAGTCTCTGCCATTGTTAGCTGAGAATAGACCTGCAAATGGGTCTATCTATAAACTGGTTTGGCTTTACTTTTACTTCTATGTATGTTATGTGTAGTAATGGTCTTGTAAGTCTTAAGGATTTGGAGGTAAACGTGTCAATGAATAAAACTTCAATTTTTTTGTCTACATTTCCCTAACTGTGTTTATTCGGGGTGCAATGTGGTTGCTTTAACATTTAACATTTGCATCAGGGCACTTGTCCTCCCATATATAGTGACGAGATTTTGAGGCACAATCAAATCTCCAACTGGTTTTGAAGACCTCTGCTTTTGGTTGAAGTAACTTATCTAACTGTGAGAGTTTTGCTGACAACATAATCTTCTTCTTTTGAATATTTGATATTTATGTCTTCAAGAACAAAATCAAAATGGGATCCAACATTAGAAATTCCGCCATCATATTTGGATCGAAATAATTTCTCTTCTATTTTTTTATATGTTTATGTGAATCTAAGATAAAACATAATATCAAAATCAAAAAGATTGAAAAGAAAATACCTTGACGGTGAAGTCGTAAATAGACTTTGGAGATTCATCCGCCATTTGAGCAGTGAATTGTTGGTCTCTCTGTCTCTCTTTCTGAGTTTTAAGTTTTGAAGCAAACAAAAGAAATATAATTTTTTTGTTTATAAGGATTTATATAATTAGAAAAAAATGGTAGAGAAATATATAAATTAATAAGGATATAATGGCCTTGAATGAGCAATCTCTTGTGACGAATGGTGGGTAAGCATCCACGCCTTCTTCTTCTTCAAGTATTGTTGGAAATCTATCAGTTGCTCTAACTTTCTTCATCTCCATCTTAAGATGCTCTATCAAATCCTGATGTTCCCATAAACTCTCATACTCGTTTTCATCGTCTTCTTTCTCTGAATCAGAACCAGAACCAGAATTGTTACTTTTACCGTTTTGCCCTTCCTCCATTGATGCTTATGGGAAATCTAAATCTGATAAAACCCATATCTGTTGTAATCCGACTCACTGAAGATGAGGTTTTGATGTGAACAATCAGGATTGGTTTTGTTTGTAGTGTCCACCATTTTTACATATTCATATTTGCCAAACTGTGCCAAGTCTTGATACAAGATTCTCTCTTTTTTCGATTCTTGTTTAAATTGGCACTGCCTGTAGATAATTCAGTCAATAGTGATTAAGCACTCCGAGGAAAGGTTTATCCACTTTCATGAGCCACAAAATCCCATTTGATATGAGATAGATGTTGACTCTTAGTAATATATTGATTGCTAAATGCAATTGGAGCGTAATGATAACGAAAACTGTGGTTTAGGTAGGACATCTATGTCGTCTCTTAGAGAAGTACTGAGACGTTTCTTGTGAACGCCGGTTGATGCTGCTCCGGTTAACGAAACGGTGGTTGGATTCGTGGGAGGTGTTTTATAGGGAAGAAGAAATCGACGGAGTGAGTCGATTTTAGTCATCTTCTTCTTCTTCTTTGCTCTCTCTTTTTACTGAAAGGTCAAATGAATTTTTCAGAGAGTTTTGCAGAGAAAATCAAAGATCAGACTCTTTTGTTTTGTGTAGAGTTTTACTGTGTAGTCATCTTTTCACAAAAGTTCCCGAGAGATGTTAGAAGCAAACAAAAAGTGTTTCCTTTTATTTACGCGTGAATATAGAAAATAATGAAAAGCAACCAAAAAAAGGAAATAAATATCATTAATTGGGAACCTGAAGCCCCAACATAACAAAAGTCTCGCACATGCATATAACACAAAAGTCACGTAACATCAATATAATTCATCACAAATCATTATGAAAGTGTATCTGACTACGTAATTGACATCAATACCTAGGTGTTGCTACTATTAAAACATCCTTCCAAATCTAGACCGAACACTGACCTATTACTCGTATTTCGACGCCATTCACCGATCGATGGTAATCGGGTTTCTTGAAAACGTCCTTTTCTTTTCTCAAGATGTGGTGGTAAGACAACGTTTGCTAGAATTTCATTCAGAATTTCCAACCATTGAGACATATCCGGGACCGGATATATCGTCCGACTATACGCCAAAGTCCACTGATCAAGTTGATAATATTTAGAGCATAACTCATGTACATGTATATCCTCTGACCTGTATGGATTACTGTTGTACATGAAAAGAGCGGCTATTGCATGGACGCAAGGATACTTGTCCATATCAAAACGATTGCAAGCACAAGTATTGTTCCTCAAATTCACAAGGTAAGTCTTACCATCTCGTCCAATGACATTGTACTCACACATGTACATATTAAGCTCACGGACGATCAAATGTTTCGCCTCAATGTAAGTACTATGTATTTGGTTCTCCACAAAAGGAACCAACTTTCGTGAGTTCAATACTCCAATGGTGTTACGGTGTTTGTTAAACCACTCCCCCATTTTGTCAATAATCGTGTCAAGCAAGAGTAGTAATATTTGATCGAACATCCGAAACAAACTTGTGTGGAGTCTTGACTTTTTTTTCCATGCTACATGGACCACACACAAATTCCTGACTTTTTTTCAAGTTTTGGTTGTGAGACCCAACTCTAATATTTGAGACTCTCTTTCGTCGCCCTTAAAGCCAAATAAGAGGTAAAAAAGAGTTGAGCTAGAAAGATTAAAAGTTGAGATGATGAATGAGATTATTTTTATACTAATCCAGGGCCTCATTGGGAAATATGTGATAAGGCCATTATGATATCAACAACCAAGACCTTCTACTTGATTGGTAGACTTTGGTCTACCAAACTATTTAACAAATCTCGTAAAGTAAGATAGAAAAGTATGATGGAAGTCTACCAAAATATGACTGAAGTCTACCAAACTATGACTAAAGTCTACCAAAGTTTGACAGAAGTCTACAAGATAATTAACCATATAAGTCTACTAAACGTAACTTATCCAAGGTTCTCTTAAAATACATATTCATTACATTAACCATATTTAAGCTTGTAAGTCAGCTCTACATGTTCGAGCATTATGATCCACAACTTTCACTTAGAACAAGTGGTAACTTTCTTTGCCCATTCTCTCTCTCTCTAGCTCTCAAACCGACTTTTAAGCTGCAAGTTCTTTGGTCTTCCTGGTTGTTGACGTCAAAACTGTGGGTTATAGACTTTAGTAGCCACATCTTCAGGTACATAAGTGCCGCATCTCTTGGCATTATACATCTCAAATAGGCATTGCACAAATAACTCATGTGGTACTAGTGATGTGAAAGGTCGATGATGGAACGAATGGTCCGCTTGCACTACAACCAATGCATGCACACAAGAAATTTTATCCAAGTTAAACCTTTTACAAGAACACGTTTTCTCTATCAAATTAACCAAATATGAGTAGGTGGAGTTTGAAACAATAGCTTAATGCGCATCTTTGTCTTCCACATTGTACTGTGTACCTGAAAAAATTCTACTATTTAAGGAAACATAACAAATAGGAAAATGAAAGTTTAGTATCGTATGCCAAAAGTCTACCAAAGAATACATGAAGTCTATTAAACTATACATGCAAAATCTACCAAACTATGCATGCAAAGTCTACTAAACTATACATGAAGTATAGCAAACTATACACGCAAAGTCTACCAAGCTATACATGAAGTATAACAAACTATACACGCAAAGTCTACAAAGCTATACATGAACTCTAACAAACTATACATGCAAAGTCTACCAAGCTATATATGAAGTCTAACAAACTATACATGCAAAGTCTACCAAGATATACATGAAGTCTTACAAACTATACATGCAAAGTCTACTAAACTACCAAGAGTAATGCATAATCTACTAAACTTTACATGAAGTCTACTAAAACACGAATTAAATTTAGGAGTTTTTCAATTGCTGGAGTTAGAATAATTGTTGTTGAACATGCATTTGCCCTCCTATTCGTAAACCACCTTGTTAACATTGCCCTAATGGCATCTATACGGTGTACTATATGGAAAGTTCTTGCTTCGGATAGGGCATAATTATTTAATCTCTCAATCTCGGCGAATATTTGATTGAAATCCTCAAGCCTATAAGCTGTGACAGCTTTTTTAAATAGCTTAAAGGACTCTTCCGCTCTTAATTTAGCCATAATATTTTTACGCAAATGATAGTTGCAAATTCCTCGAGGTGCAAATGGATACACTTTTGCTATTGTTTTGCCTATTGATTTATGCCTATCTTAAATGATGGAAAGTTCTTCATCATCAGGGATAACACGATTTAGTTTTCTGAAAAATCATTCCTAAGACTTATCATTCTCAGTATCAACCACACAGAAAACCATTGGAAATATGTTGAAATTTCCGTCTGGCATTGTCACAGTAAGTAGAGTACCTTTATATTTTGCTTGTAAGAACATCCCATCATCAACAACAACCTTTCCTATATAAGCAAATTCTCTAATACATGCATCAACTGCAATGAATTGGAACTTGAAATTATCATCTTGGTCTACTTCAAGCTTGATTAGTGTTCCTGGATTCTTCAAAAATACTCTCTAAATTTCCTATAGATAGAGCTCGTGCTTACTTCAAAGTACAATGTGCCTTCTAGTACTTCATCTGTATGAAAAGAGTTGTGAACGTAATCTATAGTCTACCATGAATCACAAAAGTCTATCAAACTATTGGTAAAATCTACCAAGAAGGTAATCAATGTCTATCAAACTATATTAGAATACTTTGCCAAATTCAATCATACTAAATTAGAATCTTTTAACAAATTCTACTAAACTATATTACACTTTTCACCAAAGTCTACTAACTTATATAAGAATACATTCCAAAAGTCTACAAAACTATATTACATTACTTTACTAATGTATACCAAAACGTACTAGTATTGGACCTTTATTCCAAAATGTTTTTTCAATGCTTCCGCCACATAACAAGGAAGAATAGAAGGCCCAACACTACCAACAAAATCCAATTTTAAACGTCCTAAAACATTAGGAATCGCTTGACGAGCATGGGCTGATCTCTCGGTAAAGGAGCAACGATGTACTTCACAATACTTTCGGATGTGGAAACATGGACTCTGATCTATACGAGAACCACATACTCTCCATTTGCAGTTTGGAACCCCAAATTTTACCACCAACAACATTGGTGATGAAGAAACGACATCAGAGTCAAACATGTGTGTAACTAAAAGGTTCTTGATCCTTGTTTTGAGATCGTCTTTAGTGGAGTAAAATTTTCCAATTGCTAATTGTAGTGACCTCATTTCTATGCCCAAAAAATCATCATCTTTCGACTCTCTCTTTTGATGAGACAAATTGTTGTTTTCTTTTACTTTAACCTTTCTTTGAAGGCTTATAAAATCTGAATTCCATATCATCATCCTCTTCAACATGTCCAACTTCATTTTTAACATTGCTCGAAGAAAGTCTACCAAACTTTGAAGAAAGTTCACCAAACGTAGACTCACATTTTCAAACTTAGCCTCACACTAAGGCTCAAATTTACAACCTTTTCAGACTAGCATACGCCTACAAAATATTTCCTCAAAATCTTTACACAAACGTGTTTCTTCTCTCCAAAATTGTAGCAGAAATCCTCCCAAATGCCTTGCGTTATTAACAATGACATGAAGGGTATCTTGTCGTAGAAATTGCATTAGTCCTTTTGGTATGTAGCTCAAATTTACCTTATAAATCTCTTGATTTATACAAAAATTTTCATACACCGTCTTGAGGAACCCACCATAACTAATATCTTCACTCACTCCAACAATTTTACACCCATGAGAAATATCAACCTCAAATATCCAATCGTTTATCTCCTCTTTCCAATTCCCACAAACTAATATGATTTGATTCATAGATCCAAGGAAAAAATAAAAAACAAATGATAAATGATGAAGGATTTCGATCTTAGCAATGGAGGATTGGTTGTACGACCAACCTACAAGAAGAAGGTGGGTAAACGTTCATACACACTAATAATTGACGGGAAAAATCGTCATTTTGGTCTAGGTTAAATCACAAAGTCCACTAAACTATCCAAATGTTTGATTCAAAAGTCCCCCACATTGACTTATAGGCATATACAAAGTCTACCAAAAGTCAAACATTAGTCCACCATGAGTGTCTTCAAAGTCGAGCACACTATATTCTGAAGGCCTTAAAAGTCAACTCTACATCAATTTATAGTCCTCGATTGGACACTTTACAGTGTACTAAACTGGCTAATAAACTCTACCAACGTTTACCATGAAGAATTTCCAAGTCTACTACACGTGAGCCGTTAGTTTACTAAAAATACATTTCTCTTAGACTACTCCATTCTTTACCAATGTAGCTTGTCTATGCTTGCAATCTCTACCAAGAAGGACTACAAAGTCTGCCACACTACAACTAATAGTCTAACAAATTTATAAATTTCATCATGAAATTGATACATTTAATTATACCATGCATGTTTGTTAATTTTTCCTAAGTCTATCGTGAATGTCTTCAAAGTCTACCACACTTCAACTGATAGTCTACTATGCTTAAAAATTAATTCGTCAAATCGATACTTATACAATGATGGGTTTGTTACCTTTACGTAAGCCTACTGTGAAGGTCATCAACGTCTACCACACTTCTACTTATAGTGTACTAAGCTTATAAATTTCTTACTCAAATCGATACTTTTAAGTCTATCATGCTGGGTTTGTTAACTTTTCCTAAGTAGACTGTGAAGGTCCTCAAAATCTACCACACTTCAACTAAAGTCTACTATGCTTAGAAATTTCTTCCTCAAATTGATACTTTTAAGTATACCATGCTGTGTTTGGTAACTTTTCCTAAGTTTACCATGAAGGTCTTCAAAGTCTACCACACGTCAAAAGATAGTTTACCATACCAGACGTTTCACTGACAATACACTACTTCATATACACGACCATGGTAGCTTGTCAAGTCTCCCAAAGTCTACCATGAAGGACTATAAATTCTACCCCACTTCAACTGACAATATACTAAACTTGAAATTTCATCCTATAGTTGATACTTTTAAGTTTACCATGTAGGGTTTGTTTACTTTACCTAATTCTACCATGAACGTCATCAAAGTCTACCTTACGTGAAACAATAATCTACTATGCAAGACATTTCACATACAAATGGACTACATGAAACTTTATCAAGATAGCTTGTCAAGTCTAACAAAGTCTACCATGAAGATTTTAAAGTCTACTACATGATAATCGATAGTCAACTACACTTCAAATAGATATTTTAAAGTCTACCATGCACGGTTTGTAAACTCTACCAACGTCTACTATGATGGACATTCAAGTTTACGTACACCTCTAAACAAGTCTATCACACTTGAAACTTTCTCCCATATTTCAGTACCCTGCACGTTACCAATCTAGCTAGTAAACCATACCAAACTTTACCATGAAGGCCTTCAAAGTCTACCACATATCATTTAAATGTCTACCAAGGTCTATATTTCAACATGCAATGTACCCTCGAAAGTCTACCAAACTATCTTGTAAACTCTACCACACATATGTTACAAGTCTACCTTGTCATTTAAAGTCTATTACGCTTCAGCTCGTTTAGTTTGGTAGACTATGCAACGCGGGATAATTTGTGGCAATATTCTTTAATGACATTTTTGTTAATACGTTTTTTTCCAAAGAAATGAAGGGTAAACTTGTATTTTAAATCTTTTTGGTGACTATTTCAGTAATTATCAAATAACATACACCATATAAGTAATTACATATGTATATTTTTCATGTAAGTCATCCATAAAATAATATTGAATCTTGACAAACTACAAAATCGTTAAACT
>JAKUCM010006855.1:0-28175 GCA_023374145.1 Lepidium sativum | reverse complement strand
AAAGAGAGAGAAGAGCATCTCTTTGGTCGTGGCGACATAAGGATCGTGTCGGAGAAGAAGCAAAGGTGTCTGAGAAGATAAGAATGGAAATGAAAAAATAAATGGTACTAATACCAAGAAAGCAATAAGATTGGTTTCGAATCATGATAATATTTTGGTACCAAAAATATAAGTTTTGTTTGTTAAATTGGTATGTGATAGACATGTTTTGATGGCACTTGTCTTTATAAATGAAAATTCTTAGTTTCGAGGTTGACTTGTGAGTCTTCCTATATTTGTTTTAGTGGACACCAACCAAAGCTTTAGAAATGTCAAAGCCATTATGAGAAGAGCACAAACAAAGAGACAAACACTTTATCAGAAAACAAAAAAGAAAACAAAGAGACAAACAGAGTTGTTGACTAAATGAGACATAAACAGTATATCTAAGTCAAACCAAAGAGAAATGGGTTTGGCATTAATCGAGTCATGTGGTTGAGACAGAGTCAACGAATCAACTATGTCTTTTAGTAAGGAAACTTTTTACAACCCACCAAGTTAGAAAAAACGGCTAAGTTACAGAAGTCAGAGACCGCACTAGTAATGATTCATGACTAAGTCAAACAATCATCGCCACCGTTCACATTAGCATTAGCCGAAACTACCGATGGCCCAAATATATAACTTTTCGTGATGTCTAAAGTACAAACTAAATTTGTATGTTCTTAAATTTTTTATATTATAACTAGATGATGTTTCATGCTGTGTATGGAATATTTTTTGTAAAAAATAAATATAGGTTTGTAGTTACTAAATTTATTCATAATATTTATATGCAATATTTATTTATTTATTACTTATATAATGGTTTATTTGTATATGTAATTTCATATTAATTTGTGTTTACTACATAATGAAATCTCTTAGCTTCGTATCCCATTAGATTCTTTCTCTCTCTCTCTCTCTCGTATCAGAAATGTTCATTGTTCGTATTATTATGGCATCTCTGACTCTGACCCTCTCGCTGCAATATCTGTCGCTAATCAGACAACTTTCCTTCTATTTTCATTCTACACCTTCTACTTTATATCTCTTCAAAAGTCCACCCTTAATTTCTTATCTTTATCTCATTAGTCCTTATGTTTGTGTTGATGATCTCAAGTCTTAGTCCAGATAAGTAATTATTCTGTTGGCCTCAATACAGTATGTGAATTACATTAATTTATTTTCATAATTGTCCAACACCTCAAAATATTATAGATCTTATCAAATTAGGCCTAGTGATGATAGACAAGTAATTTTTTTGGTATTAGAGATATAAAGGATTTTAGGTTCGAATCATTTCATTTTCAGAAAGAGTATTCGTATGGGTTCTTTTAATCTCTATAAAATGTATTGTCAAAGGGTAATGATACATCGATTCTTAATGTCGAGAATTCCAATTTAGATGAAATGGAATTTCTATTAGCCAAAGTCGTAATCATCTACAACGGTTACAAGAAAAGTGGATGGTAAAAAATGTAAGCATTTGAAATAAAAAGCACTAGTCTATAAATGTATACAAATTATATAGAGGATATGCAAATTAGATCACAACCTCTAAACATCTTATATATTGAATAATTTAAAGTAAGCAATATCGTTCAAAGAAATATTGGCTAATACAAAGAGAACGATAAACTTGCAAATGAGGGAAACAATGGCGTGAAACACATTATTCTAGATGCTTTGCATATATATTATAGTTATGGTCGGTAAAATATATGTTGATAATATATTAGGTGGTAAGAGTGTATTTGATGATATTTCGAAGGAAACAAACTTGATAGACACATAAATAAGATGAAATTCGAATTCACCATAACTAATGAAAGATAAATAAATTGGACCATCTAATAAAGTAATTTAGTTATGAATAGATGATTACAATTATTAATTTTTTAATAACCATATCGATGAAAAAAATTTGGATTTATCTCCTCCGTTTTTGGAAAGAATTGATAAACAGAGACTCTCTGCTTATGTTTTGTTCCTCCAAATGATAATACAGATGATGTAAAATATAAGCATTGAATCAACTAAACTAAATACTTTTCTATTGAAACTATAGATAGATGGAAGGCTGTGATATAATAGAGTAATAAACATGATTTTCAAGACACTTTGTAACTAAGAAACATAGGCAAACAAACATGGACCATATTATACAAACTGGTGAAGTGAGAACATTGCAACTTTTAACATTACGATTTATTTGAGAGCATGATGAGTTGTTATGAGGTAACACTTGACAAGTACATATTATAATCTGTTCCAAATGCTATTGCAGCTGCAATCCATTTCACTTTTTGCTCTTCTGGTTCCGATTCTTCAGGTTGCTCAGATGTAGGAACTGGGACATGTTATGGATTTCTCCACAAAATTTCTCTAGGCCATAAACTATGGGATAACCCATGAACGAAGAACATGTGTGCTTTGTGGCAAAGATCCTACAAGATGATTGTAAGAAAAGTTAACGATGGAAAGAAAAGAGAGTTTCCCAAGACTTTGAGGAATTTCACCAGACAAGTTATTTCGCGATAGGTCTAATGCCTCGAGTGTTGTAATATTCACCAAAGATGATGGGATGTTGCTTGTGAATGTGTTTCCTGAGAAGTTGAGAAGACCCAAATCACTCAACAAACCAATGGATTTGGGGAAATGTTCGCAAAGTCGGTTTTCAGAAAAATCAATGGCTTTGAAGCCTAGAAAGATCCGAGATAAATTTGTGTCTACTCCTTTGTATACCAAGTCGATGGAATTGATGTAATTGTACCCAGGTAAATCAAAATAGTAGTCCATGTAGTGTTCCTTCATATTGAATTCACTGTATTCCCACTTCACTGACATTTCAAGCCAGCAAAATAGCCTTCTGGTAATAGACAAACAAAGTTGTTGCTTGATATGTCAATGATCCTCATACTTGGAAACCCTGCATAGGTAGAGGACCATAGAATGCATTTGATCGAAGCACAAGAATATTTAAGTTTTGCAAAGAGCTCAACCAAAAGGGAAAAATGTATCTGATCTTGTTTCCTTGCACATTAAGAAATTCCATATTCTTGCACTTGACCAAGGATTTTGGAAGTTTCCCCTCGAAGTTGGTGTGCCTAAGGTCTAGTGATTCTAACTCAAAACCATGGATGAAAAAATCTGGTCCACTAAAAGTGTTGCTTCTTAGATTCAATACTTAGAGAAACAAAACTCTTCAAACATCGAGGAATCGAACCGATGAAATAGTTATTCGACAAATCCAAGAATGTTAAAGATTCAAACTTGCAGATCCATTGGGGAATGGTCCATGGAGTGAATTTGGAACAAGAACCAACACATTCATCAATGCTCCATCAATACTTTCCACTGAGTATCCAAAGTTGTTGAAAGAATTGTGAGAAAGTACTATATGGTGCAACCTTAATGGTCTCCATAGAGGTACTTGACCTTCCAACTTGTTGTATGAAAGTACAAGGCTAGCGAGGTTGACTAATTTTGATATAGATCTTGGGACATGTCCTTTGAAATTGTAATGACTCAAATCTATATATTGGAGATTGCTTAATTTTGATATAGATTATGGGATAAAACCATCAAAATTGTTGTCGCCAACATCTAACTTAATAAGCTTAGTCGATGAAGATGTATTCCCAACATTAAAGGATCCTAGGAATAGGTTTTAGCTTAAATCAATCTGAACTAAGGAAGAAATCATGAATAAGGAGGGAAAAAAAATTTGGCATACTACATCCACTCCACTGGTGAACTGATTTTTATAGAGATTCAATTCAGAAAGTGTTAGATTGGCAAATGAAGTAGGAATATTACCTTTGAGACCATTACTCAAAAGATCCATGTATTCTAGTTGGTTAAGATTACCGATTGAAGCATGAATTTCACCTACTAAATTATTATAAGAAAGATCAAGATATGTGGGATAAGAAAGATTTCCAATTGAAGATGGAAACTCGCCTTGGAAATGGCAATATGAAAGGTCCAAGTGAGTAAGATGTTGGAGTTCAAAAATACCACTAGATTTCAAATTTTTATTGCCAGGGAAATGGAGTGATAGAACTAGAGATATAACCATCCCAAAATAGTATCACATTTGACTTCAGGATGCCAAAAACAGCAGTTTCCGCTTTTGTTCAGTGAAGGTGTTCCATAGAACTCTTTATGTATCTCCAAAATACCATCTATTTGGTCGGGACGACACACTACCTGTGTAGGTGAAGAAGCAAAGGTGTTGGGGAAAGGAAAAGACAAAGAAGAAATAAATGGTTGAAAGACTAATAAAGCAATAAGATTGGTGTGGAATCATTTATTTTGTTAAATAAATACGATTTGTTTGTTAAATTAAGTAATGGTGATAAACATGTTGGTTAATTCCT
This sequence comes from Lepidium sativum, assembly GCA_023374145.1. Lineage (NCBI taxonomy): Eukaryota > Viridiplantae > Streptophyta > Magnoliopsida > Brassicales > Brassicaceae > Lepidium > Lepidium sativum. The sequence continues at coordinate 23,772 of JAKUCM010006855.1, read as the reverse complement.
TAATGACTAAGGTATCTCTAAAATAAGTGTGTTAGTTATTTTAGAGATAATATCTAGTAAGAGTTAGTTACTTAGAGATAAGATCAAATCTTTAGATTAGATTCATGAGAATTAATCTATATATATGAGGCTTAAAAAGGTTTGTTCCTTAAGACTTTAGAAAACAAGGTTTAGGTTTTGAGAGAGTTTCCTAAATCAATAAGAAGAGAAGTTCTTATATTCTAAAGTGTGCAAATACGATCAACTTGAATTGGTATCAGAGCTCTTAGGTTTCGATTCATCAAGCTGATCAACAATGGGAGACGTGACTCCAGTATAATCTCGAAGCAAAGATCCAGGTGTACCTTCAAAACAATGTCTGATGCTTACCGCTACAAACTACACGGTTTGGTCAATGCGTATGCTGCGTGTTAGTGAGGTTTGGGAGACAATAGAACCAGGCTCAACGGACCCGAAGAATAATGATATTGTGATTGCTCTCTTGTTTCAGTTCATACCAGAAGTTCTCATATTACAAGTAGGAGATCAAGGAACAGCCAAAGAACTTTGGGATGCAATTAAGACTCGCTACCAAGGTGCAGAACGTGTTAAGGAGGCTCGTTTACAAACTTTAATTGCTGATTTTGATAGGTTAAAGATGAGTGATTCAGATTTGGTGGATGACTTTGCTGGAAAGATCTTGGGGATAGCAGCTCAATCCTCAGCCCTTGGAGAGACAATCGATGAAACAAAGATGGTTAAGAAGTTTTTAACCGGACTTCCAAGACATAAATTCATTCATATTGTGGCTTCTCTTTAACAGGTACTAGACTTAAAGACAACTCAGTTTGAAGATATAGTTGGGAGAACTAAAGCTTATGAAGAGAGAGTTAGTAATGAAAAACATGGTGAAGAACAAGTGGAGGAGTCGTGGAAGAGGTAGAGGAAGAACACAATTTAATGGTCAAAAAAATCAAGAGGAATACAAAGAACCAAAACAGAATGTTAAGAAAGATCGATCAAGAGTGATTTGTTGGAGATGTGATAAACCGGGACACTTTGTCTCTTCTTGTCCTGATAGACCACGAGAACAACCAGAGGCTAATCTCAATGAGTATGAAGATGAGGAAGGAGAAGAAGTCGAAGAAGAGTCTTTCTATATGCATGAGATTGTTTTCTTAAATGAAGACAAGGTGTTTCCTCAAAAATATGATACCGGTGGAGACGAATCAAGTATGTGATATCTAGATAATGGCGCAAGTAACCATATGACTGGAAGCAAAGGTTTCTTTTTTAAGCTCAATGAGGAGGTAAAAGGAAAAGTTCACTTTGGAGATGGTTCGCATGTTGATATACTTGGTAAAGAGACAATTGTCTTTATTGGGCAAAATGGAGAAACGAGAACTTAAGGATATCTACTTCATTCCCGATCTTAAACATAACATCATGAGTCTTGGCCAAGTTACAGAGAACGGATGCGAAATAAAAATAAGAGGGAATCAATTGACTGTGAGAGATCCGAAAAGGAGATTGTTGCTTCAAGTCACAAGATCTATAAATCGACTTTACAAAGCTTCTTTGCAAGTTTGTAAATAGAGATGCTTTCTTGTCAAAGAGGATGATATCACACAATTATGACATTCACGTTCAGGACACATAAGTATGGGAGTGGTGAACAATATGGTGAAGGAAAAGACGGTCATAGGTTTGCCACAAACGACTCATGAGAAGAGTATATGTGATTCTAGTCTAAAGGGAAAGCAAGCACGACATCATTTTCCTTCAAAGACTATATTTCGGGCGAATAAAGGCTTAGAACTGATACATGGTGACTTGTGTGGTCCGATTTCTGTTAGGTTTTTAAGCAAATTCGATAATTATCAATTGACTAATCTAGCAAAACCCTAAGCCCTAGGTCTTGTATTAACTTAATTGAATATGATAAATAGAGGACTCGATTATACCTGAAGTTTGGTTAGTGCAGCAGAGATAAGATCAGGTATAAGATCAGCAAGTGCTCCAAGTGTAGCACATCTATTGATAGTCCACACGCACGCAAGTAGGAGAGAAGTCTGCTAGAACTTTGTGTGAAATTCTTTAAGGGTTTTGACTTGTGCAATGAGCGACTAGGGTTTCTCATCTTTTCAAAAACATGCCATATATCATATATATATAGGGAGTTTAAGTTAACCTAATTAATTCCTAGTTGAACTTGGATTAATTTAGGCCCAGCCCAAAACACATAATTAATTCCTAGTTGAATTAGGATTAATTTAGGTCCAACCCAAAACACCTAGTTAATTCCTAGTTGAATCAGGATTAATTTAGGCTTGGCCCAAAACACATGTTCTCATCCGAAACCATGTATTATTACGCTCAAGTCATGAATCATTCCTATAATGATCATTCCCTATTGAATTGTCTCCATCTGCTTAGGTGTGTGACCCAATAGGATCATATAGTACTAGCAGTGAGTATCTCAACTCACAGATTATAAGTGGACTCTAGCAAGCCATTACAACCCCTAGTACCATATGACTTTGTCTAATCTCGATGTTAGATTCGACCACACGAGTAAGTACAAATGATTGCAGGACATTCCCAACAATCTCCCACTTGTACTGGAATCATATAATCCCAAAATCCCTTTGTCTCCATATCTCTATCTGCTCTAAGGCAAGAGTTCGTGTCATCCTTATTTTAATGAGTCAGAACAATGTTCATCGAACTTAAATTTGTACTGATAGAGCAAACAAGCGTCTTTCATGAATGACTCCATGAAACTTAGTCATCACTCACCTCGCATACTAGTCTATCTCGTTATTAGTATCCCACTTTAATAACCATTGACTAGGGAATGAAATAATTCATGCATTTTTAACCCTATAGGGTTTCATGATCAAGTCCTCAACTTGATGACCTATAAGAATGTCATGATTATTTCGGAATAAATATTTAATACAAGTATTAAATAGAAATGAAATAATTTCATTAAACATAACCAAAGTATGTTTACATCATAACATAAAACTATTATAACTCCCACTGAAACTAAGATTATATCTTAAGATACCTAAGGCCTATGCCATTGGCATGATACTCATGCTTAGTCCGTGAAAGTACTTTCGTCAAAGGATCAGCGACGTTCTCTTCGCTTGAAACTTGGCTGATCTTCACGTCTCCTCTTTCAACGATATCTCTGATCAGATGATATATCCTCTCTATATGCTTGGATCTCTGGTGGGATCAGGGCTCCTTTGTTTGTGCAATGGCTCTATTGTTGTCACAATACAGCGCCACCGGCTCAGCAATACTCAGAATCACACCAAGTTCAGAGATGAACTTCTTTATCCAAACAGCTTCAGAAGCAGCGATGTATTCAACTTCAGTAGTGGAGTCAGCTACGGTGCTTTGCTTGGAACTCTTCCAACTAACTGCACCGCCATTTAGAGAGAAGACGTAACCAGACTGAGACCGGGAATCATCCTTATCCGTCTGAAAGCTTGCATCCATGAATCCACTAATAACCAACTCCTCACTTCCTTCGTACACCAAGAACATATCCTTAGTATTCCTCAAATATTTCAGGATGTTCTTGACGGCAGTCCAGTGAGTCTCACCTGGATTTGATTGGTACCTGCTTGTCATACTTAATGCACAAGCAACGTCTGGACGAGTACAAATCATAGCGTACATGATGGATCCTATTGCGGAAGCACAGGGAATCCTACTCATGCATTCTCGCTCAGCAGGTGTCTTGGGACACCCCGTCTTGCTTAGAACCATGCCATGAGACTAAGAAGCCCTTCTTGGAATCATGCATACTGAATCTGCTCAAGACCTTAATCTATGTAAGTGTCTTGACACAATCCAATCAGCCTTTTAGGTCTATCTCGAGATCCTGATTCCAAGAATATAGGCGGCTTCCCCCATGTCCTTCATCGAGAAACATTTTCCGAACCAAACCTTAACGGACTTCAGCAACGGAATGTTATTTCCGATAAGTAAGATATCATCCACGTACAACACAAGAAACGCAATTGCGCTCCCACTAAACTTCTTGTATACACATCTTTCTTCTTCCTTCCTGATGAAGCCAAATTCTTTGACTGCTTCATAGAAACAAAGATTCTAACTCCGTGATGCTTGCTTTAATCCATAAATGGATTTGTGAAGTTTGCACACTTTCCTAGCAGTTTTAGGATCAACAAAACCCTCGGGTTGTGTCATATACACATCCTCTTCCGGAATACCATTCAGGAGCGCGGTTTTGACATCCATCTGCCAAATCTCATAATCATAATAAGCAGCAGTTGCTAGGAGAATCCGAATAGGCTTAAGCATAGCTACTGGAGAGTAGGTTTCACCATAGTCAACATTGTGGACTTGTTTGAAACCCTTAGCTACAAGTCTAGCTTTATAAATCTGTATGTTACCATCCACATCAGTTTTCTTCTTGAAAACCCATTTACACTTGATTGCTTTCGCACCATGAAGTAAATCGACCAACGACCAAACTTGGTTTTCTGACATGGATTCCATTTCGGATTGTGTGGCCTTTAACCACTTTTCGGAGTCAGGGCCTATCATTGCTTCTTTGAAGTTTGCAGGTTCATCATTGTCAATGATCAACAAATCATGTCCTTCAGTCACGAGGAATCCCAGATATCTCTCAGGTTCATGACAGATTCTACCGGATATGCGAACTTCAGGCTCTACAGGTGTTGATTCGACAACATCTTGCGAGTCTAACTGCTGCTCTTCCTGTGCGGATTGAGCAGCTTCCTATAGCTCTCGAATTTTTTCAAGTTGTACTTTACTCCCTCTGTTTTTCTTAGAAAGAAACTCTCTCTCAAGAAAAACACCATGTCGAGCAACAAATACTTTGTTCTCGGTTCGGTTGTAGAAATAGTACGCCTTGGTTTCCATCAGAAAACCAACGAATAAGCATTTATCTGATTTTGGTGCAACTTTATCAGATATTAATCATTTCACATAAACCTCGCATCCCCAAATCTTCAGGAAAGACAGATTGGGAAATTTTCCCGTCCACATCTCATATGGTGTCTTTGCCACTTATTTTGATGGCACTCTATTCAGCATAAACGCAGAAGTTTCTAGAGCATATCCCCAAAAGGATAATGGAATATCAGTGTGACTCATCATTGATCGAACCATGTCAAGTAATGTTCGATTCCTCCTCTCAGACACATCATTCCATTGTGGTGTTCCGGGAGGAGTGAGTTGTGAAATAATTCCACAATCTCTCAGATGGTCGCTGAACTCTTGACTTAAGTATTCACCTCCTCGATCAGATCGAAGAACCTTAATACTATTGCCAAGTTGATTATGTACTTCATTTTGGAACTCTTTTAACTTTTCAAAAGATTCTGATGTGTGTTTCATTAAGTAGACATAACCGTATCTACTAAAGTCATCAGTAAATGTAATGAAGTAGTTGAAATTTCCTCTGGCACTTAGGCTCATCGGACCGCATACATCGGTATGTATAAGGCCCAATAAATCTTTGGCCCTTTCATTGAGTTTATTGAAAGGAGCCTTTGTCATTTTTCCCAATGAACAAGATTCACATTTCTCAAATGATTCATAATCAAATGAGTCCAAAAGCCCATCATGATGAAGTTTTTGGATGTGTTACTCGTTTATATGCCCTAAACGACAATGCCAAAGAAAACTCGGGTTCAAATCATTTACTTTGAAGCGTTTGATATTAATGTTATATATAGGTGTAGATTGGTCAAGAATATAAAGCCCATTCGATAATGGGGCGCTGCCATAAAATAAGTCATCTCGAGTAAAGGAACAACATTTGTTTTTAATCGAAAATGAAAAGCCTTCAGTATCCAAAACTGAAATAGAAACAATGTTTCTGCTTATAGCAGGTACATAGTACTAATTTTCTAAAACCAAAACTAGACCAGATGGAAGAGACAAATTATATGTTCTTACGACTAATGCAGCAACTCTTGCTCCATTTCCTACATGTAAGTCCACTTGCCCCTTCTCCAAGCTTCTCTTGTTGCTTAGGCCCTGCATATTAGTACAAATATGAGCACCACAGCCGGTATGAAGTACCCATGAAGTAGAACTTGTTGAAGCAACATTTACTTCGATAACAAAAATACCTGAAGGAGCGTCATACTGCTTCTTCATCTTCTTGTAATCTTCCAAATATTTCTTGCAGTTTCTTTTCCAATGTCCTTGCTCGTTACAGTAATTGCAAACGTCCGTATTATATGGGCCAGGCCTGGTTCTGGGTATGGATGTGGTCGGCTCCTGGTTCACAATCGGGTCGGTTTTAGCCTTTCCCTTACCCTTGTCCTTCCCACGTTTCTTAAACGATTTACCCCCTTGCACTAAGAGTACAGGCGGGGCACCCTTCTTGACATTCGGCTCTGCTGTCTTGAGCATTCCATGCAGCTCTGTCAATGTCTTCGTCATGCTGTTCATATTATAGTTCAATACGAACTGATGATAACAAGACGGCAGCGACTGAAGTATGATGTCCATAGCCAACTCTTTGCTAAGGTGACAGTCTAGTTTAGCCAGATTATCAATATAACCCATCATTTTCATGACATGACTACTCACCGAACCATCCTTCGATAGTTTGCATTCGATGAGAAATTTCACCGTTTGGTATCTCTCATATCCTGCCTGTTTCTGAAACATTCCCTTCAGGCCAGTCACGATCTCGATGGGCGACACCACATTCTCGTACGGCACCTGCAGTTCCGAGATCATGGTCGCAAGCATCAAGCATTGCACATCTATCACATCATTGAAATGCTTATCCCAAGCATTCCTAGTTGCAACAGTGGCATTGGCAGCCGGTCTAGGAGGCAAGATTTGTTCCAAAACATAGTCTTTATTCTCCTGTCAAAGAACAATTCTCAGGTTACTGTACCAACTCAGGAAATTTTTCCCATTCAACTTGTCCTTCTCAAGGACAGATCGAGGGAGAATGAGTTGTGGTTATGGTTGTTATTATTTGCCATAGCTGAAATTAAGAGAGGTAAGGAGTTTTATTTATGATGGTTTAAGTGTTGAGAAATCTTAACATATTTAAGAAAACTCACATTATGTTCAATCAATAGTTCCTCGATTGAATATAATGATCCTGAGATCCATATTTCACAAAAATCTGAGTGAGCTGAGCTCATCACCCAGACCTTAGTTATTTAGGTAAGCAACTTATTTGCTAGTTATATCACATATACAACTCTTGTTCGTGATTTGACATCTCATATGCAAAAATCACTTCGATGTCTCAAAGCTCAAAACGGTCTTGATAGCTCAGTCAAGTAAACTAATCTCATAATCATATGGTAATGGTTACCATCTGCCTCACCCATGTCAAAGTAGGTACCTAACCCGAGCTAGCCCACCATACGATGAAACGAGTCTTGACAGTTGACGTGAAGTGGAAAGACATCAATTTTCTTGATATTTGTTTGAGGAACTCAACTTTAACTTGAATGTATATCATATATGCACTCAAGAGGGTTAAAAGAAGATTTTAAAAAACAAAGAAATCAAATCAAAGGCTTTAAAAATTTATTTATGATTTTTCTAACCCTGACCATGTGCCGGTTGGCACTTGCTGGTTTTTCTCCAACTTTGTAAAACTTTTCTTAAACCGATTGCGAGAAAACCATATTCGGTCTAATCTTGTTAAACCGGATTATTCAGGGTATTTTAAATTAGGTTATATTTTATTTCGGTTTATCACATCAGAACCCTGAAACCATAAACCCTAATTTTCGATTTCAATGAAACTCTAATTTTTTTATTTCAATGAAACACTAATCATGCAATTCTAATTCAATCAAAACAAACTTTTAATCAATCAATCAAGCATGAAAATATCAGATTTCATTAAGATTACAACCAACTCGCATTTTTTGAGTTCATCAAAACCCTAATTTCGATTTCAATGAAAATACAACATGGCTCTGATACCACTTAGGCCTGGGCATTCGGGTATTCGGGTCGGTTCTGATCACTACCCGTTCGGGTCCGGGTATTTCGGGTATACGATTTTGTACCCGTTTTGGAACCGAACATTATTCGGTTCGGGTCCAGTTTGGGTCCTCTCGGGTCCGGGTCGGTTCGGGTATACATTTTCTATACCCATTTAAGAACCGAAACCATTTCAGTTCGGTTTCGGTTCCGGTTCGGGTCCGGATATAGTATTGTAAAAAAAAATCGAGTATATTATATACCTAAAAGTACCCAAAAATTATGTACTCAGGTATAATTTCGGGTATTCGGATATATTTTTGGGTATTCGGGTATTTTAAGTACCTAAATACCCGAAATATTCGGGTACCCGTTCAGATAATCGGGTACCCGTTCGGGTATCGGGTAATACCCGGACCCGACCCAATATTCGCGGGTCTCTATAACAAGACCCGATGGTTACTTTTGCTTATACCCGAATTGGACCCGGACCCGAAATTTCGGGTCGGTTTTGGGTTGGTTTTTCGGGTCCGGGTAAAATGTCCAGGCCTGATACCACTGTTAGGTTTTTAATCAAATTCGACAATTATCAATTGAATAATCTAGCAAAACTCTAAGCCCTAGGTCTTGTATTAACTTAATTGAATATGATAAATAGAGGACTCGATTATACCTGAAGTTTGGTTAGTGCAGCGGAGATAAGATCAGGTATAAGATCAGCAAGTGCTCCAAGTGTAGCACCTCTATTGATAGTCCACACGCACGCAAGTAGGAGAGAAGTCTGCTAGAACTTTGTGTGCAATTCTTTAAGGGTTTTCACTTGTGCGATGAGTGACTAGGGTTTCTCATCTTGTCAAAAACGTGCACTATATCATATATATATAGGGAGTTTAAGTTAACCTAATTAATTCTTAGTTGAACTTGGATTAATTTAGGCCCAGCCCAAAACACCTAATTAATTCCTAGTTGAATTAGAATTAATTTAGGCCGAGCCCAAAACACATGTTCTCATCTGAAACCATGTATTATTACGCTCAAGTCATGAATCATTCCTATAATGATCATTCCCTATTGAATTGTCTCCATTTGCTTAGGTGTGTGACCCAATAGGATCATATAGTACTAGCAGTGAGTATCTCAACTCACAGATTATAAGTGGACTCTAGCAAGCCATTACAACCCCTAATACCATATGACTTTGTCTAATCTCGATTGCAGGACATTCCCAACAATTTCTCCCTCAACACCTTCTCACAATCGCTATATCTTCGTACGAATTGATGATTGTACTTGATATATGTGGATATTTTTGCTTAAGGATAAGAGTGAAGCTTTTGATTGATTTCAAAAATTGAAGACACTTGTTGAAAAACAGTTGGATTTAACTATGTAAACTTTTCCTACAGATCGTGAGGGGAGTTCACTTCTACTACCTTCACACGTTTTTGTGAAGACAAAGGAATCACAAGACAACTCACAGCACCTTACACACCACAACAAAATGGTGTAGTGGAGAGAAGAAACCGAACCTTGACGAGTATAACAAGAAGCTTGCTAAAATACATGGAAGTACCTAATAAATTTTGGGGATAAGCTGTACGATAATCCACTTATCTCATCAATCAAATACCAACTAGGGTGTTACAAGGACAAACAACGTATGAAAGCCTTATGAAGAGAAAACCAAACATTGAACACTTAAGAATTTTTGGATGTCTTGCCTATGTAAATATCACCGAACCACATCTTAAGAAACTTGAAGATCGGTCTAAATGTGTAGTTAATCTAGGTTTAGAACAAGGAATGAAAGGGTACAGACTTTATGATCCTAAAGCAAAGAGAATAGTAGTGAGTAGAGATGTAGTATTTGATGAAAAGAAAAGTTGGGATTGGACAACTACACAAACGAGTTCCGAACCAGGAATGTTCAGAGCGTTTCGAGATGGAGTCTTGGAAGAAGAAAATGTCTTTCCCGATGTACAAGAGGAACATGAATATAATGAGCAACCTAACCACAATGATCATGAAGATCATGAATATGTTGCCGGAGAAGAAAAAACATCTGAGAATGTTCCACCTACTTCATGGTATGGTCGTGTTCTTACAAGACCAAAACACTTTGATGATTTCGTTTTACTTGCTGAGTGGGAAGGAGGAAGATTGCTTCTCATGATAGATGGAAAACCAGAAAATTATCGGGAAGCTAAAGACATTCGAGAGTGGGTAGAAGCTATGCAAACGGAACTTGATTCGATTTTCAAGAATAAGACATGGACACTTGTTGACAAACCAGAAGTAGTAAAGCCTATTGGGTTGAAGTAGATCTTCAAAGTTAAGAGACATGCCTATGGAAATCATTCGATTACTTATAGGATTTGCAGCTACACATGGGTGGGAAATTCATCATTTAGATGTTAAAACAGCCTTCTTGAATGGTAACTTATGCGAGACAGTTTATGTACAACAACCAGAAGGATTTGTGAAGAAAGGTGGAGAAAATAAGGTATATCTTCTTCACAAAGCATTGTATGGTTTGCGTCAAGCTCCCAGAGCATGGAATGTCAAGCTCGATCAAGTCTTAAAGAGATTAGGGTTCACAAGATGCAAGAAAGAACCTTCGGTGATACGTCACTGAGGGATTCTGGGCTTAGCCATTCGTCGGAGGAAGATAAAGATAAGTCGGACTTAGGTCCGAGAGTTCTAAAGATGGATTCGAGGGAAAACAGAGGGAAAATGAGCCGAGAGGGATTGAGTGACGACATGTGAGGAATGACTCGCCTCACGATACGGTCAACTTAGCCGACGTGAACCCGGTTCAACGGCGGCTAAGGTTTTCGGTGCGAGTCTCACGCAGCGAGGGGTTGAAACAATTTTTCATTCAAAGGAGGCTAACCTCAACACGAAATACAAGGGTCCTTTAAATAGGCAAACAAAAGAACGGAAGCCCTAGACACGTGGGCTAAAAGAAAGCGCGGCTAAAAGGTCCGTACAAAGCATAACGACTATAAAACATAACGGCTAAAAAAAGATAGGATGGACGCGGCAAGGAAAGTTGCGCGTCCATGCGCTAAGTGCCCAGCCTCATTAAAACCTCCTTGGGAAACCACTTGGGACAAAACCAAGGTGAGGGAAAAGAGTACCCAGCTGCCTTAACGACTTAGGGTCTTCACCTTGAGATGGTGAAGACCGATCGAACAACCTCCATCGGGTCGCGGCTGAACTGGTCGCATGATCGGAGATCATGCGACTTCAGGAACTCGGTCACGAACAGATTGCACTTGGCTTGCGTCTTTTGAGCAGCCGTCTTCGACCTGGTTGTGAACCCTGGGTCAATCGGGGCACGGACTGAACTTGGTGTTTCGCGGTTGGGTCCTTCGGTAATCTCTCTGTCCGCATTCGGTCCATTGGGTCGGGGCTCATCATTCGGTGTACATCAAGAAAGTTAAGGAAGAACTTATGATCATAGCCATTTATTTTGATGACTTGTTTGTTACTGGAACATTACCACAAGTAATCGATAATTTCAAGAAAAACATATCTAGTGCGTTCGAGATGACCGACTTAGGCAAGTTAACTTACTATCTCGGTATAGAAGTACATCAGGGAATCGATGGAATTTGGATCAAGCAAGAAGGTTATGCTAAAGAGATACTCTTAGACAACGATATGAATGAGTGCAACTCGACAAGCACACCGATGGAGATTAATTTAAAGCTTTCTAAAGCTGTAACTGAACCCGAGATTGATGCCACAAGGTATAGAAGAACAATTGGTAGCTTAAGATATCTTCTCCACACAAGACCAGACTCGTCCTATGCAATAGGAGTATTGAGTAGATACATGCAAAGTCCAAGAGAATTACATGGAATAGCTCTTAAAAAAGTGTTAAGGTATGTGAAAGGAACTACTAACTTGGGTTTGTTTTTCAAGAAGGAAGAGTCAAAGAGAATCATAGGGCATAGTGATAGTAGCCACAATATCGACACTGATGATGGAAGAAGTACCTCCGGTCAAGTATTCTTCTTTGGTTCTTCATCGATCGCTTGGACATCTCAAAAACAACCTATTGTGGCTCTCTCTTCTTGTGAAGCAGAATTTATGGCTGCAACCGAAACATCAAAGCAAGCTATATGGCTTAAAGAACTTATGAAAGAGGTACTTAACAAAGACGAGAAAATTGTGTTAATGATAGATAACAAGTCGGCTATAGCTCTCACCAAAAATCCAGTCTTCCACGGAAGAAGCAAGCATATACTTTCGAGATACCACTTCATTCGTGAGTGTGTTGAAAATAATCAGATTGAGGTGGAGCACGTCTCAGGAGAAGAACAGAAAGCCGACATTCTTACAAAAGCATTGGGAAGGAACAAGTTCAAAGAAATGAGAAGCAAGATAGGAGTCATCGAGTTCACACAACCCGAAATTCATCTTGGAATTACGGGGGGAAATGTTGGTTAAATCCTTAATGACTAAGCTATCTCTAAAATAAGTGTGTTAGTTATTTTAGAGATAATCTCTAGTAAGAGTTAGTTACTTAGAGATAGATCAAATCTTTAGATTAGATTCATGAGAATTAATCTATATATATGAGGATTAAGGAGGTTTGTTTCTTAAAACTTTAGAAAACAAGGTTTAGATTTTGAGAAAATTTTCTAAATCAATAAGAAAAAAAGTTCTATATTCTAAAGTATGCAAATACTGAAAACATGTCTCTTGTAAAAGAAAATTCTCAGTAAGGAGCTTGACTTGGCAAGTCTTCTTTCCTTTTAGTGTGGAATACTTTTTAGAAAAGTGCTACACACGAGACGTTAAAGTTACGGAAGATCATTTAGGAGGTTTCGAATCTCTCACCTCTTCTTTGGATTTTGGTTGTTGGGTAATCACTCTGCAGAAGACAAATTCCATTTGGTCTCCACTAGTTTCGTTGCTGATGCATCGGAGTGGTTCAAATTTGAGATTTCACGTGCCCCTTTCTTTGAATACAAAAATGTTACACTCCACTTACTTATTCGGATTGGAGAAGATACAAACAATACTCCAAAATCACGTTTCTATTGTCTTCACAAGCTAGAGACACTAGCTTATGCTTGTGATTTAATGAAGTTCAATGAAGACAGTCAGCTTCTAGTGACGGTACCTCAAATAACGATACAGAAGCACAATCAAGGAATCAATGCACATCAACTGTTTGATACATTGCCTCTTAGAGTACATAGCATGAAGAAGAAAAAGAAATTCCCTAAGATTTGGAAGTTTAAATTCAAAGCAAAAGACAAATGCAAAGTCTATCAATCAGCTTGGGGACAAGCTGAATCTCATGGGGGAAAGAAAGGAACTAATAATGGCAAGATTTCTGGGATTTAAAAAGGACATATTCTCGGGTTGAGAACCATTCATACAAAGTGTTTATAAGAGGAAGAATGCTCTTGAAGAAAAAGAGAACAACACACTTCAACAACGGGTTGTGAAAGAGAAACCTTCAGCTTGAGGACAAGCTGAGTTAAATGGGGAAGTATTAATAAGCATAAATTAATGTTAATAATAAGCTTGACTCAATGATAAGGTTGGCTTAATCATAAGCTTGACTTAATAATAAGCATAACTTTAGTTAGTATAAATAGAAGGGTCTTTAGAACAAACCCTATTGTATTCTTGTTCTCTTCTTTGAATAATAAACAGAGTTTACGAATCGAAGATGTTATTACTTACTATTACTTAATAACATCTTCAATTCAAGGAGCAGACACAGAGGTGAAGATTTTCGAGTGGTTTAAGAGCAAAGATTTTATGCATGCTCAATAAGACATGGTTATTGAAGTTGAAGAGCTTATAGCAGTGATGGATGGTTTGAGATTGATGACGGTTATATGTAACTTGCTCTCACTATCATGTATATGGAAGCAGAATTGCTTTGACAAATCATGGTCATGATTGAAAAGGTTTCATGCTGCGTGTAATATGTGTTTTGAAGACTATTCAGCCAAAAATGATGCCTATGGTAAGCATGGAAATTATTATTTTTTTATTAACTAGGAGGTTCCGGGTAGAGTTTGGACTACCCCATAATTTATTTAGGGCCCAGAAAGACCATGTGAAAGTTTTAGTGGTCAACGCGAACCGAATCCATATGACAGAGGTCCGCATAGTTTCTCCTTTACCACTTGACCCATGCGTGTTGGTTAAAGATCTTTAGTGTTTTGAAGTTTTGGTTAGATTTTTAGCTGTCTGGCTAATATATATAAATAGAACCGTTAAAAGACTATAAAAGCGGGATATTTGATTTCTTCATGATTATACAAAAATTGAACAAAGAAAGAAAAAAAAAACAAAACCAAAGCTAAAAGATTCACACACGCGTCACAAATCTATTTACATGACGTCGTTGTGCCACGAGAGAACTATGTCTTCAAGCTCTGTCATCAAATCGGACCACCGTGAATCATCTTCTTCTCCTTCAACTATTTTTACTTCAACCACCACAATTTCCACCGTTAACTCTACTGCCTCCACCACAATTGCTGTTCTTCCTCTTCCTAATCCAACTACCTTCGCTTCTCCTTCTTTCTTAGTCTTCTTCTTCACTGCATAACCTAATTTTTCCCCAATCCTCTTAGCTTTCTCCTCTACTTCGACGGCGGAGACTTTAGCTGTGAATCTCCTTTCTTTCTTCTTCTTACTCTCAAACAATCCAGAGAGATCTAATCCTGATGATAACGATATCAAATCGAAAGCTGTGATTGAATTGATGCTTGATTTCGTCTCTGTTTCCGAATCGAAGATGTTACAATGAAATTCACTAGTTTCTAGAGATTTTTTGAACCAGCTTGTTTTCATGACGGTTTCTATGCTCATCCTCGTTACTGGATTCGGATCTAGCATCTGATAGATTATTGATTTAGCTTGTTTCGAGACCCAGCTCGGGAAACGATAGTCTCTCCGATGAATCTTCCTGTACATCGCTGCAATATTCGAATCATCGAAAGGAACATCTCCGACTAAAAGAACGTATAAGATAACACCACAAGACCATGCATCAGCCTTCGCTCCGTCGTATCCTTGCCGTGCAATAACCTCCGGAGCTGTATAAGCCGGTGTACCACACGCCGTGTGGAGCAATCCGTTTTGAAGATGCTCCGGTAAAGCAGATAAACCAAAGTCAGAGACCTTGAGGTTACCTTGCTCATCTAAGAGTAGATTCTGCGGTTTCACATCGCGGTGAGCAACACCGTCCTGGTGAGAGAAACGGAGCGCAGAGGCGAGTTGTTGGAAATATCGACGCGCCGTCGATTCAGGAAGCCGTCCACGACGGAGAACTTTTGAGAAAAGCTCACCACCAGTAGCGAGTTCCATAACGAGATAGATCTTAGATTTGGTTGCCATAACTTCATGGATCTTAAGGATGTTAGGATGATGACGAAGACGACGCATCGCATCTATCTCTCTGATTATCCTTGGTTCCATACCGGATTCAATGGTTTTCTTCTTCTCAATGATTTTAATGGCGACGAGCTCGTCGTTCTCAATCGAACGAGCTAAATGGACTTTCGCGAAGCTTCCGCTACCGAGTCGGCGACCGAGTTCGTATTTTCCAAGCAGAATGGTCGCCGTAGATGACTGGTTTTGGTTAAAGATCTTCAGGGACGAATTATTCCGTGTGTGAATTATAGGGAAATGAATTTATTTTCTTTTTTGATAATACCGAAACTACCCTTTCAGAATATATTTTCTATTCAATGCGTTGAGAAAATTTAGGGAAAAACAATAATTGTATCTTTGTTATTTTTTCTGTCATCGACATAATAATGCTTATAATGAAAAATGGTCATGCAAACGTTAAAGTCTAATATATTATTTTCTTTTAGATAGTTATTAGCAAATTAATAAGCCATGTTTGGTAAGAGTTATGTTTTGATGATAACTATTATGAGGTTGAAATTTCAAAATCAAAACATATAATTATATTTCTCTTCTTTTTTACCAACATTATGATAATCTCTTTGTTATATACCATTAAATGTTCATAAATAATTATAGTTATAAAAATTGGAAATTATATACATTCTTAGAAAACCAAACAAAAAATTAGAAACTTAATTAGTAAATAAAATTTTTTAAATATATGAATATAACTAGATTGATATTGATAAACACAGCTAAATCAATTTTCGATAACATGAAAATAAAAATATCGCATATAAGCATATCGTAGTACGTTTCATAATCTTTACTTTCGCAAACTATAGAGATCTTAATCATGTAATCATATTATATTATAATTTTCATATTCTGCACGTGAAGTTTTTGGTAACATCTTGTATACTCAAAAGCCTTACCAACCCAGTATTTAAACTTTGATTAGGCGGCTAAATAACAAAAATTAGTTGATTCGATCATATTATATTGAGTTTTATAGTATTTTCCTTTGTATTTGTTTGAGTTGGAAAATTATAGAATTCATAATTCAATACTCCAAAAATTGTAAAATAAGTATATGTAGAACATATGTTTTTGTCCCAAACAATGTAAAGAAATTTATTAATATATTACAGACAGGTGTGTGTGTATATATATTAGGAGCATTTCATATTTATAATATATATATATATATACAGAAAAAAATTCTAACATATCTATTCACTTTTATATTTAGGTCTATTTATACACATTTAAGAATCAAATTCCACAAAATCTTAAAATTTACTTCAATTGGTTTCAATGGTGGAAATTAATTTTACTTATAAAGAAAATAAATGGCATAGTAAAATAAAAAAAAATAACTAAAATGATCAATCAAATCTTTTACATAGACACCATGATATTTTCCTAATACAAAGTATCTTATATCGGTTTCAAAAACACTAATCATAAAAAAGTTGGAGTAATTCACTATTACAAATAAAGAAGAATATACGATTTGGTGTTCATCATTGTCGTTGCATATCTAATAATGGACACTTGTTGTTTCCAATTAAATATTTTTATTCTTTCTCTTATTATTTGTCTTCCTACTATCAACGGTCCGTACTTGTCCATTTTTCTTGCTAGATTCTCTTTTCTTTTTGTTTCTATCAAGATTTTCCACCTGAAAATATTAAATTAATTAATTACCCATTATTAACTTTGAAAAACAATTGTGATTTTTGAATATTTAATATAAAAAACTATTCTAAAAAGGAATAAAAATCAGCATTGCATTAGCGTAAATTGTGGTAAAAGTGGGGTATTGAAAGAAGGGTAGTTACGTCATTTAAGGCGTTAACTGATGAGTGATGAGTGATGGTCCTAGAGCCAACTTACTAACCGTCAAGATTGTTTGGCAGTTGTCCATTAACAGATGGATGGTTCTCGTTACGTTAAGTCAGCAAAGATATTGGGCCCATCATGGGCCCACTAATAAAATAGAAAAATATATACAAATTGATGTTTTTAATATTAATATATAATTAACACTAGCATACAATAAATAAAGATAGTAATTGTTGTTCCATTATTTTATTCTCCTCAGATTTGGACTTTGCCAGTCAACAATGGTATATTCGTCACACACTAATTGTTAAGTCATTCCATATTAAAAGAATATAATAAAATTAAGAAAAATTACACTAATGCATATAACTGTGATATCATATAATTACACCTTTTTTGATACGTATCCTACAAAATTATTGCTAGTCATTTGGAGTATTAGATGTAGTGGAATATTTATCAATTTGTTGTAGCAAAATATCTTTTGCAGACTGTTGTTCATGTTATAATATAAGAGTAGGTCAGACCATGTTGCAATTATTAAAATTACACCTTCCAAACAAATTGAATTTATAAAATCTCAAATTCCAGAAGATAAATATTTAGATTGGGTGCAGATCAATTATTCTGGTTTTTGGTAGTATTTATAATATGTTCCATCGGAATTAATATGTTTTTTTATCATAATAGGTGTTTTTAAATAGTTTATAGAACTATTCTTAACTTCTTATCAAGATCCATAATATGTAGGAGTATGTAACTATTAAAATCGAATTCTTGTAGGAAATAGTGTAAAATTAAACATTTAATCACTTCATCAAATTTAGCTTTTTCATTATTTTTCTTTAACCAATACTTTCTTTTGTTGAACTTTCATAATTCATTAGAACATATATTAGTTTTATTCTATATAATGATATTAGTTTTTAGCTCTTGTTTTCTTCTAAACTATAACATATATTTATCCAGACGAGTTAGTTTTACTGAAAATACTTCGGTAAAGGATTGAGACGTCACCAGTTTGAGTCTCAGTTTGTAGAAAAATATCTAACAATTGTCTTTGAATTCACAAATATTAGGGTTTTGATTTGAACTTCGCGGTAAAAAAAACTATAACATATATTTCGCTAAAACTTAATTCAAATATTTAAAAGATATATATATATATATATATATATGTGTGAGAGAGATAAATATATTCTTTTAAAATATCCAATTCATTACCGACAACTAATTGGGAAAACAAAGTGATTGAAGAAATTGTGTCGATGTTAGTAGGAGTTGTATTAAGTAGACTTTCCAATTCATTTAGATTGCTTATTTGGAAAAAAAAAAAAAAAAAAAAGCAAGGTGAGCAATGATACGATCATTAAACTTTCAAAGAGACGTGATAAACATTATATTGCCATGAAATTGTATGTTGAATTGCGTGAGACCTTCGTTAACTTGAAGTTTAATACAACATTAATTTTTCGTGTTATTAAATTTTGGTTGTATTTTCTAGAGCCTTATGTGTATGATGTATATATATGTGATGTGTGGTTGTGAGGTCTTCGATCTAAAATCAGTCAAATAGGTGGAGAAGGTGAAACGTAACGCATGAACTGGTACATTGGTATTAAGTATCAAAATAATATTGATTGAAATTAATTTCCTAGATCCATCGTCGAGTGGAAGGCGACATGATTTTGACCCCAAAATGAAAACGACACAATGATAAAATAAAAATATTCGAAAATAACAAGGAACCACCAATTATAGATCTTAGTGATATAGTTATATTATATTAAATAATTATATATTGGCTCTACCTATATGTTTGCCATGTGTTTCGATTCATACATTATATATATATATATATTAATGTATACACACACAAAATATTTGGTTAAAAAGCTAAGAACTATTTTGCAACAAATCTTTTTAATAATAAAGAAATGAACATGGTTTGCTTTGTTAAAAACATGGTTTGTAACCAAGCGGTGACAATCTGATGGCAAAAACGATTAAGTGCAAAGACGTGAATTTGTAAATTTAAGTTTAGTTTTTGTCAGAAACTAAATTGTTGATGTTTGGTAAAGCTGTCAATGAAATTAGAGTGTGTATTTTTTTTTCTAACAAATAATCATTGAATTAATAGAGATTTGATTTATAGTCTATAAACTTTTTAATTATAATATAGTGGGATTCGAACTCATCATTTAATTGTTTAGTTAAATTATAGACAATTTAATTAGACCATTTGCTTTTCAGTATCAGCGATAATTTAAGGTGATTGCATCGTTAATTGGTATCTTTTTGCAAAGTTTCATATAGATAGCGAGATATACCATGCAAAAAACATTTTTAGAAACATAAATATTTTTAAGGCCAATGAGATCTCTAGGCAAGTGACTATGCCATTTATGCAGATGTTTGAACTTTTTGGTAATTTCTATTTTTGCAAATGGTTTGAGCATGTGAGCTCAATGCTCATGTACTTTTCCATAATGGGGTACCAACTGTTCGAATTTTACTTGCTACAATCATGAAAAAATAAATAAATATGGAAAATTTGCTAATATAATTTGTGGAATTGTAGTACATATTACGTAAACGAGTGAAAAAAACAATACAACTATATAATATATTCACATAATTGCAAAACTAAAAGACTTTTTAATAATTTTATCTCTATGATTCACCAACTTTATATATATTTTATTCTTGAAAAGAAAAGAAAAAAAAACATATTTATACCTTGAAATCGATGTATAAAATTTTTAAAAATAAGAAACTATCAAAAAACATATAATAAAAAATGAAAGGTACGTTGTCAATAGAGATTGAAGATGTTGTGTTCCATGATGCTGTGGGGAATGGATGCTCCACCACCGAAAAAGAGTAGTCTTCATTATATATTTATTTATTTATTTTTATTTTCACAAATATATTCTTTAAACATCGCTATGCAATTAAATTCATTGAATCATTACAATGAACATAGAATCGCAATAGAATGTTTGAGTATGAATGATATCGTTTTCAGTAGCAGTTTGGGTTTTGCTTTCTAGTTTCAAGAGGAAGCAATAATGAATAGGTACGTGCATATTGTTTAATTCACTCGTTGATCATGTAGATGCCAAATTCTAATTTACCGTTGAACTGATGTTAAAACATAGACAAAACAAGACACGTGTATACCATTTAGGGGTGGGCATATGGTTATTCGGTTCGGTTCGGTTTGTTCGGTTCTCGGTTCTTCGGTTCTTAAAATAATAGAACCAATAAATACTTTCTTAAATTTGGTTCGGTTTCGGTTCGGTTCTCCTCGGTTCCGGTTTCAAATGGATACTTGAAATTGGAACCGAAGAGGAACCGAAATAAATTTGGTTCTCAATCGGTTCCGGTTCCAAATAGTTATTTAGACAAAAACATTTAAAATAACCATATTGTTACAAAAAATGTACACAAAACCGAACTGGAATCAAAAAAATTTGTTTGGTTCGGTTCCATTCAGTTCTTTGATTATAGTTTTTATGCTCAACTAATCTTAGGAGTAATAAAAATCAATTAATAAATTAGTTTCGGTTCTAACTTCGGTTCTAATTTCGGTTCGATTCCTAACCAAGAACCGTGGTTCCTGAATTATGGAACCGTTCGGTTAATTTTTGGAAACCGAACCAGAACCAGAATCTAATTTTCGGTTTGATTCGGTTCGGTTCTTTGGTTTCGGGTTTTTTGCCCAGCCCTAATACCATTGGTCTCATCAGCTAAACGACTTTTGGACTATTAAGACTTGCTTCAAATTTCACACACAACCGCACAAATCAAAATGTCAAGAAGCTATAGGTCCACTTGGTGGTCGTCAAGTGATAATTAATGGACCACATATAACGGTCTCTTTACACCCACATATTCTATATCTTTGATTATTTTGTTAATTAATAGATATTATAATTTTAAAACTATACAATTATTTTACTAAACGTCTTACATCACAAGAGGCTCCACACTTGGACCAATGAAGAGGCACATTTCGATTAGAGATGTTTTAATTTGTGACCCTCTTCACTATAATTAGAGAATTAGATTTTGTTTCTTCCTCAACCACCAAATGTTGTTTTCTTAAGGAAAACACATTAATTAAAATCTCTTGAACTTCCACCTTACTCTTACTATAATGAATATATATTTTTAATGCAACAAGACTATAAAAAAAACCATTATAAACCTTATTAAAAATACTTCTTGTTTGGGTTTTGATTCTGAAGATATCTATGTTTTCTGTTTATACTTTTATTTTGGTATTAATCAATCAATCGGTCTAAGAAAAAATTATAGATGCTACAATAACGAAAAGAGTTTGATCAATAAAAATGAATAGCTTATATCTTTACCGATTGAACCAATATTTTTGTGACATGATGAAATAAAAATTGTTTTAACTTAAATCTTGAATAAAAATTTTATTAACAATTAGATCGATAAGACTCAATTCATAAATAAAATCTTATACAACGGATTACATGATGATTACTTAGAGTTTAACTCTGATTACAAATTCTAGCAAAACAATCACACCAAAGCATATATCCCCTCTTAATTGTAAAATTTCTTATCATGTCTGTATAATTGGTTTTGAAATAAAAGTTATTGTCGACTTTATCTCTGTATAGTGAGCTTTGAAATGACTTCTCAACAGATCTATGTTCTTTCAAGTTTCAACTGTATAATATACCAAAGAGAAGGTTAACAAAATCTTCACTTTTAAATAGCAAAATATATGAAAATATGTAGAACTGCTCTAGTTCGCATTGTAGAGTTTATTGGTCAGAATTTATGGGTTAAAATTAGGTGTTATGGTCATTCAAAATATAATGTAATATGAACCAAATCCAATAAAAAATTTATAACAAGAGAAAACGTCTTTTCGTCTACAAGAAAAGACTCTTTACTGATTTGAAAGAAAAGTGGGACAAGATAATAAAGAGTGATAAGATACTAGTATATGAATATGATAAGAGAAGCACAATTCTAACGTCAAAACGTGGTGATTTTGGTTATTTTATTTCAATCTGTATAGACAGACAAAACAGTGTGCAAGAGCAATCATGAAAAGAATCCATCTGCTTTGTTCAAAAATAGTGTGCTTTTTTATAATACATAACAAAATTACATCATAATTAGTTAATCAAACCCACTAATCTAAAGACTGTTACATGCCCCAGATTCCTCTAGCTGAAGCTACTCTGCTATTTGACCTAGCAGTGAGTTCATACAAAATCCTAGCAAATGAATCAGAGTACTTACCATCTTGGAAAAGCAGCTCAGCAAACGCATTCTCATAAGCTAATAGTAATCCTCTGTTCTGAGGCTCAGAGACAAGGTTCTCAAGTATCATTGCAGCTTTCCTGCAAACTTCTGGAACCGGATGTGGAGTCTTTATCACTTTCAGCAATCTATCAATTGCCCTGAAACGAATCATAATGGTGTGTGATTGGTGCAATCTAAAGTGGTTAAACTGTATTTGATAGAGAGGAAGTATAGCTTTTATATACCATCTCTCACTTGCAAGCTTTAATCTGCAATCCATGTTAACCTCCACTAGATTGTAGAGTGCACCAACAGCTGCAGCTTGTGCATCAACGGCTGGTATGCTCAAAAGATCAACTAGTCGCCTGTGTATCTGCAAGAGATCGGTCCATTGATGAGTTTACTCAGTACTTAAAATGAGCAAGTAATCAAAAACCATAAAATGATTATTATGAAAGCAGTTATCAAACCTGTGGAATTAGGGGACTAATGAAAGATTCATTGTCCGGATTGATTATCAAACGCCCCCAACAATTCAGCAGCAGCACATGTCCAAGATCTGACTGAAGAATCGAGGATTCCAACCACAGCTTGGACTGCCTTCTTTTCGCTATTTCCAGAAAAGGAGTGAATGACTCAAATTAAGTTGGAGTTTGAAACAATTTAAGCTGCATTTTGTTAGAAAAATATAAAGAGGTACGAATTCTCACTTTATGTTGATGTATGACTGTTTAAGTGAGCTCAAAATTCGAAGATCCATCAGATGCGCTAGGTTTACAATTGTCTCGAGCGAGTTTGTGACCAGCTCTTCATCCTCTGTGAAAAAATAGATTCTCTAAGACTATACTTCCCAATCAAGTATCAAGCACATAAGGAAATTGATGGAATACTTTGAAGCGAATTCAATCTAAGAAGAAATAGGGATACATCAGAGGTGATGTGAGGAATTAAGTGGTAGAAGAAAAAAAGGGTTGGGATGATATCTATTTAAACACAGTATTCCTACTTACCAGTCATATGATCATGTATGCACTGGAAAACAGTTTCTAAGCAATGGCGATGCTGAGCCATTACCACTTCATTATCTGGCGTGAAAGAGAAGTTGCGGATTAGATTTGATGCAGCAATGGCGCACATTTGTTTTCTCTGCTCTCCCTTCATCGTCGAGATTAAATAAACCATCCTCTTCCATCCACCACTGAGCTGACTGATGTTTTCCAGTGCTCTTTTTTCCTAATGTCTCAGCAGCTGAGGAACCAAGACCGGATC
>JAKUCM010006854.1:0-19915 GCA_023374145.1 Lepidium sativum | reverse complement strand
GATCTCTTCTCAAGGACTTAGGCCAAGAACCAAAGGAACCAAATACTATGCATTGTGACAACCAAGCAGCAATTCACATAGCATCCAATCCCGTTTTTCACGAAAGAGCTAAGCACGTAAAAGTGGATTGTTACAAAGTTCGTGAGCGCATAGAAGAAAGTGTAGTTCTCCCATGTTATACACCAAGTGAGGATCAATTGGCGGACATCTTCACCAAAGCCACAAGTACCAAGGTTTGCAATCACATATATAGTAAGCTTGGTCTTGTGAGCTTGGAACACTCTTGACTTCATGTCCTCTAAACCCGAGTTCTACACACTCTTTTTCCCTTGGCTAAAGGTTTTTTCCCACATGGTTTTCCTTATCAAGGTTTTTAATGAGGTGTAGTGTTCGGGTTTCCAAGCTAAGCCTTCGTTCCTTACGGTTTAGCTTGAGGGGGAGTATTAGTCGAGTCCATTTACCCTAAAAGACGCTTATTCTAGAAGCAAATGAGAAAGGGTTTTAGGAAAACATAAGCGTTTGGAAGAAAGGAAAAACTAGATTGTCCTAAGATATGGTTACAATTCTATTTTTCTTTTTTTCCTATTTTCCCTTTTCCTATTTTTCTTTTTTCCTATTTTTTTTCTTTTTCTACTTTGTCTTTTCTCTCTTGTATCTCCTTCTATATAAACACTCATTGTAAGATGTTTTCATAAGTAAGAAGAAGAAAAGAGTTTTCTCTAATATTCTCCCTTAATTCTCTTTATTTTCCGCAAGTATAATTAATTTTTGGTGTTAATTCTTACATACAATGTTGTCAATTTTCTCTTGATTCCATTTGTTTCACAGTACTCTTGAAATTCTTTAGATGTGAATTCCCCTCCCTTACAGTTCTTAAGGTCAAGATAGATTTCTATAAAAAAAATTCTACCAAAATCTTGAAATCTTTGAAGTGTTTAAGAGCTTCACTCTTTTCTTTTAATAGAATTGACCACATATATCTTGTATAATCATCAATTATTACGAACATATATTTGTTTTGCGTAGCAGTGGGAGGAGATATCAAACCACAAATATCGTCATGAAGATGCTCTAGAAGTCTAATAGACCGAAACTTGCTTGCTTTGGGAAACATTTGTCGAATTTGTTTTCCAATAAGGAATGATTCACAAATATGTTTTTCTCCTACTATGTGTGGAAAACCTTAAACCATCTGTTGCTTCGACATATCTTTAATGGTCTTAAAGCTTAAATGACCAAGACGAACATGCCACTTCCATGTTTCTTCTTCTAACTTCGTATGTAAACAAATGGGTTTACCAATTTGTAGTTTGATCTTGTACAATCTGTTTGGAGATATTTTCATAGTTATTATCAATCTACCTCTTTTATCACGTAGTGATAAGTAATATTCCTTCATTATTACTTTATAACCTACCTATGTGACTTGTCATAAGCTCAACATATTACTTTTGAGATCAGGTAGGTAGTATATATCTCTCATGATCTTCTGTTCTCCAGTTTTAGCGTGGAACAAATTTGATCTTCTCCCTGATATATTAACAAAAGAATCATCTCCAAACTTAACCCTTCCTTTGATGTCCATATTCTTCTCAAAGAAGTTAGATTATTCTCTTGTTATATGATTACTTGCACCGTTGTCTAGATACCACACTCCTTCCTCCTTCTTTTTGTTTTCATGTTTCTTTTGCAACACTTTTTCTTCATTGAGCAATATAATCTCATGCATATAGAAAGATTCATCAACATTCTTAGTTTTAGATCCTTCTTCTTATATTTTATTCACCTCTTCTAATTTTTTCTTTTTCTCGGGACAAACTGAAGCACAATGGATCATTTTTTTCTCTATTTTTATCTCGTGAGTTTGAACCACCTCATCCTCTTCCTCGGCCTCTTTCTTTTCCTCTTCACTTGTTATAATATGTGTTTGAATAAAGTATATTGTTCTGAGTGTCATTACTCTCTTCATCAACCATTCACATTCGTCTTCTATGTAACTTTCTATTAAAGGAAAAATATGATTACAACATTTTGAAGTCAGAGAAATAAATTTATTGTTTTATGAGATGGGAAAATTTAACTAGGTCTAAAGATAATAAGAAAATACATCATAGATGCATCCCTTAATCCTTATCACTTTCAAATCAGTCACATTCTTACAAATGTAATAAAATTTTAATTTATGAATGGTGTCAAATATCACTACTGTATGACCATGATTAATATGATCGAAATTTTATTTTGTTTATCAAAAAATAGTTGGTTATGTCAGGAGAAAGATGCGACATGATAAGTTGTAACCATCATCATCATTATCATCACCATCAATACATAGCGGCTTTTATAAGTAAACAAATCGACTCTACACAGTTTATATAAGGACAGTAAGAGACAGAGAGAAACTAGGATACAGAGAACTCACAGAGAAAAAGAGTGAATGATGGATTGTGTTCGCTGTAAATCATCAGATTCATGGGAATTATCTTCTCAACAAAAATTTGAAATCGAAACATCTGATAATGTCTTTGGACACATCGAAGAGGACGATGAATCGGGAATCCATGGAGCTTGGGTAGACATCTCGAGCCGTGGATCATTTGTTACCTCGTGCGACGATAGTGGGAAGAAGCTGGAGAGGAAGAAGAGCCAGGTGTTTTTGGAGGGTTATGTGGAGACTGCTGCTTCCACGGAGGATGATCAAGATGATCTTACGAGATCTAAGAGTTTGACGGGTGAAGATCTCGAAGATCTCAAAGGTTGTGTAGATCTAGGATTTGGTTTCAGTTACGATGAGATCCCTGAGCTCTGTAACACTTTACCTGCTTTAGAGCTTTGCTATTCCATGAGCCAGAAGTTCTTAGACGATAAGCAGAACAACAACAATAGATCACCAGTGGAAGATTCTCCGTCTCCTCCACCAGTCACGGCTACTCCAATTGCCAATTGGAAAATCTCTAGCCCTGGTAAATGATTTCATCTGAGTAATCTGCTTTTGTGATTTCAGTGATTGGAAACGATATTGGGATACGAATCTAAATGTTTTCAATATGTTGTTGTTTTTAGGTGATAATCCCGATGATGTGAAAGCTAGGCTCAAATACTGGGCACAAGCTGTTGCTTGTACTGTTCAATTGTGCAGCTGAATGAATCTGAATCAGATCCAAGATGTTTCTACATGAAGACTACGTCAGCCATTGTTAGCTGAGGAGGAGATCTCGAGGATGACATTACAAGGTCTGAAATTTAATTGAACAGAAGAAATGATTCTGACTTAATTCCATGTATGCATAGTAGTACTATCTAGTCTAATGGTTTATGAACTGAAATAAATGTAACAATGATTAAAAACATCAAATTCTTTCTCATTCCCTTGTTGATCTCATCATCTACAGCTTATTATCTGACATCTTTATAATTGGATTCTTGTCCTTATGCAGTAGTGAGAATTCACCTCACTTGTCTGGTCATTGTTTTTCAGAGGTAACTTATTTAACCGTGTCTCTATTAACTCAGTGTCATGCAAAGCTGTGTTAAGTAAAGTGTAAAGCTTTTTCACATTTGAGAACTGTATGAAAGCTGGATTCTTGTTCTTATGCAGTAGTGAGAATTCACTTCACTTGATTGGTCATTGTTCTTCCGAGGTAACTTATCTAACTGTGTCTCTATTAACTCAGTGTGATAGCAATGTCAATTCGTAACACAGCTTCGTAAAGTACAGTGTGAAGCTTTTTACATGTGAGAGCTATCAGTAATTGGTTATGGAACTCTACTTTCTGAGGTATCTGATCAATGTTAACTTGGTGACTGGATCTATAACCTTAAGTGACATTACTACTAAGCTCTGACCCATTCCATTTCGTGAATATGTGTTGAAGCTTACATCCATTTTGGTGGCTGAAATGCCTAGTTTGGTGATGCGCCTTAATCCTTATGAAGAATTGAGTGCGAGGAAAAGAGTGAGTAATACATTGTCATCAGTTTAATTACTTATGAAAATTAAAGAAGATAAAATGCATTGAACAACCGAACAACCTTCAATTTTCATAAGTAATTAAACTGATGACAATGTGGATCATCCTGATATTCAATATGGCTACTGAAGATGAGTACTGCATTTTGTGGATCATGAGAGTGCATGTACATATAACTTTGAATGTTATGTAACACATGATAAGGAAGTTCGAGAGAGAGTGCCTTATAAAATCTAAAGATATCCACATTTCGAACTGGACAGCCTAAGCCTTTTTGTCACTATTGCTTCAATGCAAGCTGTAACCTTTGTAAAGGTACTCACGGCCAAAATCTGTCAACATCAATACAACCTGTTGTATGTTGGAATTCAAACATGGAAAAAAAAGGGAAAATACCTAAAAAAATCCCCAACTATAATTTGTATTGCCAAAACCTACATAAATTAATTTTGTTGCCAAAAAAATATGTAATTACCATTTTAATACATCATAATTTAAATGCTTACCTTTTCACATGGTTGTATTTAACAGTGTTAATTTTTACGTTAACGTTGTTTATATAGTTAACGTTACTGTTCACGGTGTTTAATCAAAATAAATATATATTTATCTATAAATTAAAATTATAATTTTGCCCCCAATAAAAGTTTCTCAAATTGATTTTAACCTAATCTTCTTGGTTTTATTCTATGTCGGATTGTTTTTTCCCCTTTGATCATTTTCTCTAAATCATGAGATCGTAAAAAGTCAGAGTTGAAATGATGTTCTCTTAACCATTTTCTTTTCTCTAAATCAAATTTTGTTCACAATATGTACAGCAGAACCATGATTAAAAAGGAAAAAGTTTCGTTGTACCATAAAGTTGCAGAAGAACAAATAACAAGAAACGAGGACAATAACTGATTTGATCTCTTAAACAAAAGAAACAATTAAGAAACATGATGTATGTATATAATCCTTAAGAAAACTCTAACAATGACCAAAAACAGAGAGTTTGCATCAAAAACAATCAAAACTCATCAAAAACAATCAAAACTCATCAAAAATAGTCAAAACACACAGTTATGTCTCTTTACGCCACACATCGAACACTTCATTAGTCCACGGTGAGACCAAACACACAGACTGAATTGAATGAGTAGGTGATTTGTTTCCACTGCCATAAGGACGTCCGCGACCTCGACGTCTATGACTAGAAGTTGTTGTTGGACGAGATATTGTAGGGATAGTAGAAGCAGTTGGTGGTACAGCAAGTGATGCAACCGGTGGTGCAACCAATGGTGAAATCGGTGGTGCAGCCAATGGTGCAATTGGTGGTGCAGCCAATGGTGCAATCAGTGGTGCAGTCGGCAGTGCAGTAGATGGAAAAGGATAAGTTGAGGTACTTCCAATGTCAGTCGAACTACTCGGTAAAGTCTGCCTTTGAGCATAGTTTATTCTCCTAGGTGCATTATGGATGCTCCAAGGATCATCATTCTATTAAAAATCATGTATTCCACCAACAATTAACATGATAACATAAACGTCTATTACATACACAAAAAAGACTAATAAATCATTAGAAACTTACAGTATTCTTTCTTGGTCTTCCTCTCTTTCGTTTTGGTCCAGCTACCATAGTAATTGTTTTACAAGTAGAACGGTTATGGCTCTGTTCACATCGTGCATGGTTACTAAAAAAGGCCCTACACCAAGTCTCTGGCTCTGTTTTCAACAAATCCTCATATGCAACACCATCAAATGCATTTAAAGCATTGATATTGTACTCGTAATCTCCCATTGTTCCACTAAAAGCAATAGCCCAAAAATAACTTTCGTACTCATACTTTTTATAAACCTTTTTCCAATTAGCAAATATGTGTCTAGCACAATGTCTATGCTCTGCTCTAGGAAGAATACCACTCACAGCATTAGTCAATCCTTTTTGCTTATCTGAAATGATTGTCAAACCATCCCCTAAACCCAAATCTAAGTCTGACCGCAACCTAGCAATAAACCAACCCCATGAAATATTATCTTCTACCCTAACTACAGCCCAAGCAATTGGGTAAATTCTATTATCTGCATCTCTACCTACGGCAGCCAAGACCTCACCTTTCAGTTCCCATTTCAAGAATGCTCCATCTAAACCTATAATAGGCCTACAACATTTTTTCCAAGTCGTTCTCAATGCATCAAAACATATGTAGAAACGATCAAAAACTTGTGTACCATTAGGTTTAGGGATGTTAACAATTTCAGTGATTGTATTATCATTGGAACGTCTCAATTCAACCTCATAATCCCATAGCTTAGCGAACTGTTCCTTCTGGTTTTCTATAACCATATCCAATGCCATTCTCCTTGCTTTTATGCACACCCACTTTGTAACTGAGATGTTATATCTTAACATCATCTCATCTTTAATGTCAGTCCATTTTAGCCCAGGTCTTCTCCTTGCTTCTTCTTTAAACAATTTTGCAATTGTACTCTGTTTAAGCAACCGTACCTTTCCACACTTAAAATGGTGATGCGAGTCACAATACGTTTTCACCATCCATTTTCCCTTTGGTTTCTCAAAAGAGCAATAGATCTTCCATTGGCACTTCTTATCCGTACATATTGCTGCTAGTTTAGTTTTCTCCCATCGACACAATTTTACATCATAGTTCGTCTTCAAAACATACCTTAAAAGCTGATTTTTGAACTCTTCTCCACTATTGAATGTTTGCATAAGCCATAAATATGGTGGCTCATCTTTCTGAAAACTCTTTCTCGTTTTGTCAGCTTCTGTTTTGTTGAAACAATCCCATTCATCATCTGTTTCAACTGCAGGTTCTGGGCACTCGTCATCAACACAACACATATCCAAGTCTTCCTCAACGACTGTCATCACCATCATTAGCTACTCTAGCACTTTCATTTACCCCACACGTTTCTTTGCCACACAGTTCCTCAAAAAAAGCCTCAAATCGCTCATTATTTTCTCCCTCTAATATTACATCTTCTCTTTCATCATTGTTTTCTCCATCTAAGACACTATCTTCTTCCTCATCATTGTGTTCTCCACTACCTTCTTCTTCCTCATCACGATCATAAGCTGGAAACACGGGAATTGAAAAACTTTGTTGAACATATGTATCAACTTCCCCATTTATTGTAGCTTCACTACACATCTTCCGAATCTCTGCATCTTTGTCTTCTTCTATAAGTCTAACTGAAGCTAAATCTTCACCCGGAAGCTTGTACCACACTTTTTCAACAACTCCATTTACACCAATTTCCTTGCAAAAGTCGTCAAAAGTTGACCATGTCACAAAATCAGGATCAATGGTCACATTTCTCTTCACGAATCCCCCTTCATAACTGAACACTCCATTGTTAAACACAGCAACACCTCTGTAATGTATATTCAGTTTCATAGTTTTGAAGTAACTGCAGTTAAGAAAAATAATAAGAGGTGAACAAACTCTAAATTAATCTCAAGATTCTATTAACAAACCTAGAAATTAATCATAATTATTACAAAAAAATTTTAAAACTTAATCGATTTCTTCCTTTTACCCAGAGAAATTCATACTCAAAATCAAATTTAAAACACAAGATATACCTCATTTTCGCACTGTTCCAGTTTATTTAAGATTTCATGCCAAAATCAAAGAAGAAAAGAATGGTGAAATAGAAGAAAATCGTGAACTAGGTTTAGAGAAAATGATCAAAGGGAGAAAAACAATTTGACATCGAATAAAGCCAAGAGGATTATGTTAAAATCAGTTTGAGAAATTTTTATTGGAGGCAAAATTATAATTTTAATTTATAGATAAATATATATTTATTTTGATTAAACACCATGAACATGAACAGTAACGTTAACTATATAAAGAACGTTAACGTAAAAATTAACACTGTTAAATACAACCATGTGAAAAGGTAAGCATTTAAATTATGATGTATTAAAATGGTAATTACATAAAGTATATGATTTTTTTTGGCAACAAAAATAATTTATGTAAGTTTTGGCAATAAAAATTATAGTTGGGGATTTTTTTAGGTATTTTCCCGAAAAAAAATGCTGAAACTTTATAAGGCTGAGCAATTTATTGGACATATCAGACAGCTCCATTCATGAACCACCTAGTTATCTTAAAAGCAGCTTTGCTTTGCTAATTTACTACATTTATATAAAGAAGCTTTCTTCATTACCAAACATAGATAAAAAACCCTTGCTTTCTTTGTTACCAAACATAGATAAAAACCCTACCTTTCTTTGTTACCAAACATAGATGATTAACCTAACTATCGTGAACCACAAAAAATCAGCTGCCTGCCATTCTCACTTGTGATGATACAGTGAGCCAGTGATCACCACTTCCATTTTGCACAACTGTTGAGACAAATCGCTTCTGTTTGGTTTAGCTTGTAATTTCTTCTTTAACCGCACTTTTAAATCTGTCTTCTCTTCTTAGATTTTTCCTTTTTGCTTGAATGTGATGCACAAAGGCAGCTACTATATCATGGAGTTTCGGGGCAAGCTTACTTGTTGTAGAAACGTTATGACCAGCATCTTTCAATGCCCGAGCAACATCCTTCTGAGCTTTCTGGAAGTGCATGTTACACAAGGCAGGAACAGTCGCTGCAAGTGTTGGTTTTGGACAAGTTATTGCTTTTGATTGAGATCTACATGAAAAATATAACCATACAGAATTATAATACAACTGATGATATGATCGCAGAATGCAAAAAGTTCAGAACTTTGAAATTAGGGACATAGAAAACCAAATGACATATCACCGATTAGTTACTATATCAGCTACGAGCCTAAGACCATCAGAATTATGCAGACAATCCAAACTCCAATAAACTAGGAATAGAATATATGTGAATCAAAATCTAAAGAATGAAGCAAAATGCGTAATTATGAAGGAACCTTTTATTGACGTAAGTACAAGACGTGTAAAGCTTCTGCTTTTTATCCATGAGAATATGAAGCTGACAGTAATTGGTGAGTGGCATAGCCTTGGATTTGCATCCATTACCACAAGCCACACAATTACCTTTCAGAGTCAGATCACCACCATTGTTATTATCATTGTCTCCGCTACCTTCGATTTCATCTCCAGTCTCTCCTTGAGTCCCAATTTTACGTCTCTTGTTTTGTTGCTGATGATTATCCTCTTTGAAAGGACTAACACCATAGTTCCAGCTATAGTTTCTGTGTTGTACCTTGAGATCCTCCATTAAAGCCCAGTAATAGTTTCTATAGCATTTAGCTAGTTGCTTCAGGTAGTGTGATCGGCGTCGAAGAAGTTCCGGTCGTGTGAGGTGAGAGGATTTTCCCAGGATCTGATCCTCCATCGCCATCGAAATCGGTGAATTCGACGTCGACGCTATGACGGTTGTGTTAGGGTTATTAGAGTTTCGAAATTGAGATTCTTCGCCGATACCGGGTCTCGACGTGACTGAGGCAGTCACCGGAGATGGATGCCTTGGAGGTCTCGAAGAAGAAGGGTTTTGCTTCAAAGCCATTGTTACAGATTCGAGAGAAAGAGAGAAAGGGAAAGTAACACTGTAACAAAGTGTCTCCTCATCTATTTGATTCAGTGTTTAAAAGAGGCTTAACTAAAAGCCCATTGGGCCTTACCATAATAATTACTCAACATAAACAAAAAATCCAGAAAAATCAAAGTGAAATCGAATCGAATTAAACCGGTTGGTTAAACCAGGAAATTCCCAGCTGTCGGTGGAAGCTCCACTTCAGTTTATTAGGTCCCACATTACGTACCAGCCTGTCTTCTCAAACCGACACATTCATTTCACCAAACGCAATCTTGACCGTTGATTCCTCTTCAATCTAACGGTTGATAGAGACTGCTGATCCGTCACCCTCTTAAAGCTATTTCTTCCTCTCTTCCTCTAGAATCTTTATTTTTCTCGGCAACGAAGCAAAAGGGAAGTTATTGTTGCGTTGAAGCTCACAGGTAGTTTTCTCGATCTCTCTGGATCTATAGTTGATCGGCATTGTTGTAAGCATTTTTCGTTACTAAGAACTTGGTCTAGTAATAGTAATGATTTAGCTAAATCTTGACTTGGAAATTTTGTTTTGCTGCTGATTCAGTCTCTGATTTACATCCACATTATGAAGTATCCACAGATTTCACACTTTTTTTTTCAATCTTATACATAGATCTCTTCAAATTGTGTATGATATCGGTTGAATTACAGCTATTAGGGATTCTTTTGTTGATCTCAGTCAGCTTTTGGCTTTGTCGGATTGGGGTTTTTGGTTTTAGTAATTTGATACTAGGTTCAGAAGTAATGTTTGATTGTTAGGAAAATTGAAGGTTTCTGTATTTTGCAGACGATTTAGAGTAGAAGCATGTCGTTGATTGTGTACTTTGATGTTTGCAGCTGGTATTTTGCTCCATAGTTATAAGCTATGGTGATGATCAGAAGTGGTTCAGTTGTGATTTTGGTTCTGCTGGCTGTATCATTCCTCGCCTTGGTTGCAAATGGAGAGGGCGACAAAACGGTTTTAGTGAAGAAAGTGAGGGGAAAGAAGGTGTGCACGCAGGGATGGGAATGCAGCTGGTGGTCCGAATACTGCTGTAACCAGACGATATCAGATTACTTTCAGGTTTACAATTTTGAGCAACTCTTTTCCAAAAGGAACCTTCCAACAGCTCATGCCGTCGGTTTCTGGGACTATCAATCCTTTATTACTGCTGCTGCACTCTATGAACCTCTTGGGTTTGGTACCTCTGGAGGTAAGCACATGGGACAGAAAGAAATAGCTGCATTTCTCGGTCATATCGCCAGCAAAACCTCATGTAAGTTTTCTTCAATTTTAGTTCAGTTTTTAAAGCATATAATATCCTCTGTAACATAATTGACCATCTAAAACTAATGGAAGCTAGTGTGAATAAAAAAATGGATGCTTTAAGCTATAGCTTCATTGCTTTTTCATCTTATAAATCTGATCACACTCAGACATTCAGAATCATGAAGCTGTTACTGTGATGTCTTGTAGGTGGTTACGGAGTTGCAACAGGAGGACCTTTAGCTTGGGGTCTTTGCTATAACAGGGAAATGAGCCCAATGCAATCATACTGTGACGAGGCCTGGAAATTCAAGTACCCTTGCAGCCCTGGTGCTGAATACTACGGACGTGGTGCTTTACCCCTATACTGGTACACATCTTTTCTACAGTGAAGCTCTAGATGAAAGCTGTGAGATCAAACAATTTGTATTCTTACATACTGAACTACA
The DNA here is from genome assembly GCA_023374145.1 of Lepidium sativum. Classification (NCBI taxonomy): domain Eukaryota; kingdom Viridiplantae; phylum Streptophyta; class Magnoliopsida; order Brassicales; family Brassicaceae; genus Lepidium; species Lepidium sativum. The sequence goes on along the minus strand of JAKUCM010006854.1, from coordinate 8,699 downwards.
AAGACCATCGGAGGCTAAAGTATTTTACTTGTGTTTTTAATTTGAAGGAACTTCAACTACGGTGCAGCTGGAGAAGCCCTGAAAGCTGATCTCTTGAACCACCCTGAGTACATCGAACAAAATGCGACACTTGCCTTCCAAGCTGCAATCTGGAGATGGATGACACCAATCAGGAAACATCAGCCCTCAGCTCACGATATCTTTGTCGGAAAGTGGAAACCTACAAAGAACGACACTGAGGCCAAACGTGGCCCGACGTTTGGCAGCACAATGAACCTCTTGTATGGAGAGTACACATGTGGTCAAGGTGACATTGATCCAATGAACAACATAATCTCACATTACTTATACTTCCTCGACCTTTTGGGTATGGGAAGAGAAGAAGCCGGAACAAACGAGGAACTCAGTTGCGCTGAGCAGAAACCTTTCAACCCTGCGACTAAACCTTCCTCTGCCTCTTCGTAAGTGTGTGTATCGTGCCACTCTTATCAAGTCTCTTGCTTCACTGGAGAATTGTTATACGTAATAAGTAAAAGATGCTTGTGGTCAAAGAAAATGTATGTGTTTTTGTCTCTGTAGAACTTATGCAAAATGAATTTTTATATATTTTTTTCTGTATGTAAAACCATATTTTATTATTGTATTTGAAGAACGTTTGTAAAATATAGAGAAAGTCCAAGAACATAAATGTGGTTTGCCAATGATGTTTATAGATTTCAAAGTTCAGAAATGGTTGTAATTAGCCCTCGCCATTAAAAATCTAAACTAATTTATACTATTACCGAACCAAAGATGAAGATAAGTTTCCGGTTCAGGTAATTTTTTTTATCGAGAATCGGATGGAATTTAATAACCAAAACTAATTTATATTACTTTTGATTATAATCATGTTTTGAATCTAGTTTGATTTTACTTCGGAAATGAAATCAAACAAAATATTAATCAATAGCTAGTAGTTATAATATTTCTAAAATTGAAAAAACCAAAAACATCTACCAGAACGTCAAAACCTATGTTAGTGACTAGTTCTAATGGACACTTTTAATAGTCTTTTAATTTGTGAAAAATGAAAACAAAATTCTCAAAATAGTTTCTGTTTCACTTTAAAAAGTGGCGTCCTACGACAGTAACACATTTTTTGGAATCGAATTTGAGTCCAAAATCTGGAAAGGTAAACCGTTTTGCAATCAACGTAAAGATGAGATAACTAAAATTAAAATTTTTGATCTGTTAGTGCAAATTAAATAGGTTAATAATGGTAACATAGTTTCTAGTTTTTGAATTTTAGTTTTTAAAGCAAATGGTTCTTAGCCTAGTGGCAGGCGGTAAGTCCACATAAGACAACTCATTTGCATAATTAGGGATCGACTCCCTCACCTACATTATGTAGGAATTTAGCTATTGGATCGGCCAGTTGTGGTCCAATATAATTTGCTGTTGACAAAAAAAAAGAAAAAAATTTAGTTTTTAAATTGAAATTTTTGGTTTTTTTTTTTTAATTTTGATTTTTGTTTTTTTTTTTGCATTTTAGTTTTTGTTTGCAAAACTCAAAAAATAGTTTTTGGTTTTTAGAAAAATCAACGTTCAATTCTCAAAATTTTTACTAGTTTTTAGAAAAATAAAAAACCAAAATCTTAAATGGTAAGATTTAACTTAAAAGCTATTTTAAAATTTTAAGAAACTATTTTAACATAATTATAAAGTAGTTTTTCCAAAATAAAAAACCACCCGAAACTAGAGCAAAAACTAGTTATAATCAAAGCAACAATTTTGTTTGTTAAATATTATTTAGTTGAAAGCATAAGATAATGGGCCACGCAGGCAAAAAGAAATAATAATTAAATACGTAAAAAAGACTGAATCGTATTGGTGGAAGAACTGACCAACAAACTCTGAAATTTTCTCAACTTCTTCTTCTCTCTAATTCCTTCTCCTCCTCCTCCTCGTCGTCGTCGTCGTCTCCGGCTCGGTGGTTTCTCTCAACTCCTCCGCCGAAACGATTGACGTTATATCAAAATCAGTTGCGAGGGGAGAAGGAAGATGAGCTCCTTAATCATCTCTTCCCCTATTTTCCCACGATTCACGCCGATTTCCTTTCTCACTGCTCTTCTCACGCTTCTCTTCGCTATTTCCGTCTCTTCCAATTCAGGAGTTTTCAATGTTAAGTACCGTTATCCAAAGCTTAAAGGCTCCCTTAGTGCCCTTAAGGAGCATGATGACCGCCGTCAGCTCACAATTCTCGCCGGAATCGATCTACCTATCGGTGGAAGTGGTCGCCCTGATATCCTCGGGTTAGTTTCTCTCTATCTATCTCTTAGAAGTCTCTCTCAGTATCATATTCTTACCGGATTCACTCCTTGGAGTAAGACTTCTCGATTCACGCTTATAGACCATGAAACCCGAACTTATATTTAGTCTCTGATCACTGGAGTATCGAGAATTTTCTAGGAATCTATGGAAACTTTTAGATAACTTGCAGCTGGAATTTAGGCATTGATTATGCGTCCCAATGATTTATTTCCCGAGTTCATTTTGTTCACCTTCATTCATTTGAAGGCTGTATTATGCAAAAATTGGAATTGGAACACCTGCAAAGAGCTATTATGTTCAAATCGACACTGGCAGTGATCTTATGTGGGTAAACTGCATCCAGTGCAAACAATGTCCAAAAAAAAGCAGTCTTGGTGTAAGCTTTCTGATATTTATTACATCTAACATCTGCTGATATCCTTGCGAGTTAGTTGCTCTTACTTAATAGGTGCGTTTTTCTTTCTTATATAGATTGATCTGACACTCTACAACATAATGGATTCAAACAGTGGAAAGTTGGTTTCTTGTGATGAAAGCTTTTGCTACCAAATAAGTGGGGGTCCTCTCTCAGGCTGCAAAGCTAATATGTCATGTCCTTATCTTGAGATATATGGAGATGGTAGCTCCACCGCCGGTTATTTTGTGAAAGATGTTGTGCAGTATGACAGTGTAGCTGGTGATCTCAAGACAAAAACAGCTAATGGCAGTGTCATATTTGGGTAAGTCACTTTTAAAACTCGCTTTTCATGGCTTCTCTTTAAACTAGTAATCTGCTGCAACCTGGTATTTTTAGTATTGTTAGATCTTCTTTCTGTTCTCACTAAATTGAACACATCACCTTGCTTGTGGTCACTGTTTTTGTTAAGTGAACCAAAATTAATAAGACGTGGTCGAGGCTGTAGCAATGTCTTTAAGCGCATACAGAGGAAAAATAGATAAATTTTGATTGGTGAAGAATAAATCTTGAGATTCTGAAAGAGGATGAAGTGCATCCTGGCATCTATTTTTTATTTTTTCTATTGAAGTAACATGTGAATATGTTCTCCACCATATAGTGAGTATCACAGATAAACCATATGCCTTCACTGAATTATATTGTGCTTCTGATTTTGACAATTGATTCCTTTGTTAATTATTCTAAGATATCTTTCCGAGCACATTTCATTCATTTCTTTCATGTGCATCAACACGTTGGTAAACTTAGTAATCTAGATATACCATATTTATGTTTTAGTTCTATTTAGCAGGCTTAAAATTGCTTGTCACATTACATATGCCTCGTATCTGTAAGAAGATTATTATAGGTTTCCGTTACAGTTCTTTTACTACTACTCTGTGAAGGAAGCTTCATCTTCTCACTGCCTCTTCCATTTCTTAATGTCTTAAACATGATCTTGAAGGTGTGGTGCCAGACAGTCAGGAGATCTAGACTCGTCTAATGAAGAAGCACTAGATGGAATACTTGGATTTGGGAAAGCTAATTCCTCCATGATTTCCCAACTGGCCTCATCAGGGAAAGTGAAAAAAATATTTGCTCATTGCTTAGATGGAAGAAATGGAGGTGGTATCTTTGCTATTGGACGTGTTGTGCAACCAAAAGTAAACATGACACCATTAGTACCCAATCAGTATGTCATCATTGTTTTGTTTAGTTTTTTCTTTTATAATGTTTTACACTTTCCTTGCGTTTTTGCATATGCAATTATTAGTTTGTTACCCTTTCATTCAAGAAGCTCAAAGAGATACCGGTAGATTTAGTCACAAAGTTATTCCTCTTTTATTCGTGATTTACACTAATCTTATACGCTATGTCAATGAGATATACTTCTCTTTTATGTACCTTGAAATAGCTCGAGTTTTAGGTGAAAATATAGTGAATCATCTTGTGGTTCTTGTTTGAAGGAGAAAATTAAAGATACTGTATTTTACTTGAAAGCTTCTTCTGAATTTGTGTATAAATCCGTTCTCTGGTTCTGATTTTGCTAACATACTATTTTGTTATAAATTGTAGACCACACTACAATGTCAATATGACAGGCGTTCAAGTTGGACAGGAGTTTCTAAAGATCCCAGCTGATTTATTTCAACCTGGAGATAGAAAAGGAGCGATAATTGACAGTGGTACAACCTTGGCCTATCTTCCGGAGATGATTTATGAACCATTGGTGGAGAAGGTACACTGCATAAAATTTGAAGCTCATAATGAAATAAAAGTGCAGAGTCTATTCTCATAATTCTGGTTTTTTTGTTAGATAACCTCGCAAGAGCCTGCTCTGAGATTTCAATTAATGAATAACGATTATAAATGCTTTCAGTACTCTGGAAGGTTAGCTATTTGTCTTGACTGTATAAATTCCCTACTAAATTTCCATATGGATCTTCCAACTTTTTTTTAAATTCACATGTTAATTTTTGCTGCAGAGTTGATGAGGGGTTTCCAAATGTCACTTTTCATTTCGAGAACTCAGTTTTCCTCAGGGTTTATCCTCATGACTATCTGTTTCCTTATGTAAGCATTTTCAGCCTTTCTGGTTCATTTTTTGCTATTGTGATCTTCGTGTTGCAGCATGGTTATCAGTCGTGCTAACCATTTCACCCAAACTCATAACACCAAATTCTCACAGGAAGGAATGTGGTGCATTGGTTGGCAAAATAGCGCAATGCAATCTAGAGATAGAAAAAACATGACACTCTTGGGAGGTACCTTGAGAATACTCATCAACTTTCTTCGCCTATTATCGTGCTTTCCAATAGTGTGTAAATGGGTTCCCCGCAATATCTAGCTCTAGATATTGGTTTGCGTCCTAGCATGTTCACTGTCGTATACGAGATCTATAGATTGCAATCATTTTATACAAAAAAGCCTAACCTAGTGAAAAAGACTAAACCAGTATAACCTCTTATCCAATTAATTCCCTTGGTTACAGCTCTACCTGCTTGAGTCATTCAATGCCCACAACATCTTACATTCTCTTTTGCAGATTTGGTGCTTTCAAACAAGCTTGTTCTCTACGATCTCGAAAATCAGCTCATTGGATGGACAGAATATAACTGTAAGTGCAACATAACACAAACCCCAGAACAGTGTAGAGATTCACGTCCCATAATGACTGAAAAAATTGGAGTCTTGAGATAATTATTATCTTTGTTTAATCTCTGTTTTTGCAGGCTCATCAAGTATAAAAGTAAAAGATGAAGGGACAGGAACAGTTCATCTAGTAGGCTCACATTTTATCTCTTCTGCATTAACTTTACATACCTCTCTGTTTCTACTTTCTTTACTTCTCCTTATGATTATTTGTCTCCTTTAGGAGACTCTTTATAGTTTCTCTTTTGTAGATAGATTTGAACATTTTTCTCAAATGGTAAAAGAAAAAAAGGAGGTGTGAATATAGATAAATACAAAGAAAAACAACTTAGATTGATATATATATATATTTTGTTAACAATTTGATCTGACAAGTTCCATCTATAGTCTAAACATACCCATAAAGTGGAGTCAAACTTCTAGATGTCTAAGTTTTTAGTTGGGGCATGTAAGCTTGGCAACTACTCATAAAAACGAAAACTTTTTATTTATTTATTTGACTATTTTTATTAATTTACTCGCATTGAAAAGACCAAGTAAGAGGACGCAGAGCAAACTGGTGTAAGTTAGAGTAGTTGAAAGAGAGACTCTGCATTGGACTCAACGGCAAGCCGTCGTTAACTACGCAGTTTCCGGCGGAAGAGTTGAGAACACGGAGGAGTGTAGGGTCGACAAGCGACTGAGGAAATCCTTGACATTTTAGACGAAGATTGATAATTGGACACATTGGACATTTGTTCATTACCTCAACTCGGAACTTCTTTCCTTCACTCAACTTCACCTCCGTCTGCTTCACCGTTGGTTCATTGCTTTTGCTCACACATTTTTCTCCAGTACCTATACATACATACTCATTCAGATGTCTGTATATACATACATAAATCACAACAAAAAAGTTTTGAAGTTACCTAATTGAAGAAGCAAGAGAGCTAGAGATGACCAAAGAAGGAACTTGAGAGGTTTTGACATTTGGACACCAAGTTAACTGAACTACTAAAGCGTTAAACTCCAAAACTGAGTATATATAGACATACAGAGTGTGACCACACGCACATACATACACGCGTTTGTGTGTGAGATTAAGAATGGGTCAAGGGATACGACTAATAATAGTCACATGCACATGAAATCGAAAAAGGCAGTGATAAAGTTACACTGCAAAGGACTAAAGGAGTGATAGGGACTTCTTCCTTCACATGTTGTGTGTCAGAAGAAAACTATGCAATCCTTTGTAGAATCTTAATCACAGTGCTTAGCAGATGCAAATTCTGAAATCTCAATTCTTTTACCGGAAAAAACCCTACTAAATAAGAGAAATAACAAATTTGTGTGAGGCTAATTTGAGTTGGAGGAAGAGACTGCACCAAAAAAAATTCACTAATATAAGATTGTAATGTGCCTCTTGTTACATGAACATTAGTGAGGTTTAGGTACTAATTAGTATCTGTACAAGAAATTGATTGTTACAAAACCTTGAGATAGAATCTAATGAATCTAACGATATCAAGTCAAGAGTACTGTGTTCAGGGAGATTAATGGGTATCTCTAGAGGAAAAAAGTTAACCAGAAACATGCAAACTCGCTTAAGTGTGATATCCCCACAATCTTGCGTAGACATTGCAGATGTGAAGATCTGAATCAAGTAAACAAAAGGATTTTGTATGTTAGGCACACTTCCACTGAGATAAAAGCTTTAACTTGTGATTAATCAAACCTTATTTTCAAAAGAAATGGCAGGCTAAACCATGAATTAGGCTGTCATCTGAAGAGTTGTGTTTACAGAAGTCATCTTCTTCGAGGGTGATTAAACGACATCTATTGACCTGGAAACAATCTTTCAGTAGCTACACAGAACGAACTCTTCCCAAGTTAAGGCATTAATATATATAGCCTTACCTCTCAGGCGTCTGTCCAGTCTTTTAACTGACAGCGAGAAGCATGAATATTTGCCTGTCGTTCTTCAGCGTCTGTGTCATTAACAACACCCCGACATCTTGGGACACCACAGTAACATGTAAGCCGCTCATCAATTGAAAAGAACCTGCAAGTTTGATGCAGAAAAATTAGCAAATGATATGGAATTTCAGAAGCACTCAGAGAATTAAAGGGCATGAAGAAAAACCTATAATCATATGTCAGCTCCTCCCATTTTGCGAGATCCCTCTTCGCAAATATGATTATATGGTCATCACCATTAACACTAATATTTCTTGAGTAGCAATTGGGCTGTACAGAAGCATACCCATTAGCAATGTGATGATGCTGAAAATGCTAATTATATCAAATACAAATTGTCAAACTACTTGACCATACCTCACAAGAGTGATTAATCAGATGGGCAATGCTTCCCATCCTTGTTGCATCTATGACCCGCTCATTATCAATTCTAAACATATAAGTCCCGGCACCCTATATCAGAAAAGAGATCAGTTTGGTAACAACAATTCAATACTCATGACCAAAAATATCGGAGACCCAAATATCATTGGGCAGAAGCTAGGAAGATTTTCAATACTAACACAGTTGGTTTAAGGAATAGCTAAGAAATTGTTCAGTTCTCAAGCTAAAAGGTGAAGTCAATTATTGTTCCAATGTGCTGTTAATTAGTTCCAAGTGCTGCTCACAGAATACCCTATGGAGAATAAAATGTACAAGGTCAGATACGCACCACCATTGAGTTGTATATAAGATGTTCTCTCTTGTCAGCTATGGAAGGCCTAACAAGTTCACCAGTGTATTCAATCACCTGAACCCACCAAATTCACAATATACTCATGAGTCATGACTGGCACTTCACTATTTAAGAATGAACATTTTTAGTTGAGAATGCTAACCATATCTCCTGCCCTGTGCGGAAGCTTTGTAAAGATACCAAAACCATGAATTCCTGATTTCCCTGTAAAAGAAAATGGATAATTTTTAAAGAAAACAAAAATGTTAAGTAAAACTAATTTTGAATCATTTTGAAGAAAGTTAAGAGAGAGTTAAGCTTTATGGGAGGCATTTCCTGTTTAACCCATAATAAGTAAAAACGATCACTAATTTAGAGACCATGACAGGACCACACCATGCATTTCAAGAATATACAAACGAAACAAAAAAATAAATTCATTTATATTCCTAAGGAATTCTACTAATTTGATCTTTAAAATTCCCATGTATCTTTGAACAAGTAGTAACATCTTTTACGTTTGCTGAATAGATGCTTACCAAATGCCAACCGCTTCCTGTATGTTTCCTTCATGTATCTATATTTCTCTGCCATAGATAAAATGTTGCTTGGAGTAACCATCTGCAACAC
>JAKUCM010006853.1:0-37043 GCA_023374145.1 Lepidium sativum | reverse complement strand
CGTAATTCTTGGGACTTCACTAAAGATACTTTATAAATCGTGCAGTATAGTGAATCGTGGGTCAATTGGATCATGAGCTGTGTGTCTGGCCCTAACAATGATCTTCTACTAAGGAATGGGGGAAAAGAAATGACAAGGGGTTTTAAGCCACTACGAAGGCTACGACAGGGATATTGATTGTCTATATGTTTGTGTACTCTCCATCAGGAGACCATATCATTTGATTGATCGATCAGGTGTAGATAAATCATATAAACCGAGTAAACTAGTGATAGGGAGCCAAATCTATCACATAGTTGCTTTTTCGGTGACCTTATTCACTATGTGCAAGCTTCAGTCCTCAAATTCGGATAATACGAGGTGTGCATGATTGTTTTCTGAGGCGTTGGTGAAAAGTTGTTTTGGAGAAATCAAAATTTTTTATCTCTAATAATGTGAATAGAGGTTTATCGGAGTTTATAAGTAGAGAGAGCAGTATTAAGGTTACTAAGAAGTTGGGGAAGTATCTCGGAATCCCAAGTTCTCCAAGAACGATTAACAAAGATACTTTTGGTGGGGTGCTCGAGCGAGCAACCAGGAGACTTAAGAGGTTCAAGAGTAAGTCTCTAAGCTTTGTCGGCAGGATTAGATTTTGGACCCGCCAAAACTAAAGGAAGCATCATCTTGCTATTATACTAGTCGGATGAAGTTGTAAAGTTTTTCGAGGAAGCTGCCAAACGTTGGTTTTATGAGCCTTAGTAGAGAGAATATGTGTTTTCTTGAGAAATCTTTTACAATTGTTGAACGGGAAAGTTCGATTAGGCGTATGGGTTTAATCTTACGTTTTATTTTAAAATTGTTGGGACGTTTTTGGTGATTTGGTCTCAGATTTTTTATTTAACTTGTTTACAATGGGAAAGCTTCTATAAGGGACTACTCACGTGTTTTTGGTTATGTTTGCCAAGGTAATGAAACTCGAAACTATCATACATTTCGCTTGGTTAGTCTTTGTAAAGTACAACTTAAATTTATCTTGAAAACAATGGTGGGCCAATCGAAATAGTTTATGCTAAAGCTAATATGGCCAGATCAAGCAAACTGCATCCCGGAAGATAAAGTGTGGACAATATTGACGTAGGACAAGAAGCACTTCATATTATGAGGTGAACAAAAATCACAGAGTTTAGATGTTATTGAATTTAGACCTCGAGAAACCATATGATCGTAATTCTTGGGACTTCACTAAAGATACTTTATAAATCGTGCAGTATAGTGAATCGTGGGTCAATTGGATCATGAGCTGTGTGTCTGGCCTAACAATGATCTTCTACTAAGGAATGGGGAAAAGAAATGACAAGGGGTTTTAAGCCACTACGAAGGCTACGACAGGGATATTGATTGTCTATATGTTTGTGTACTCTCCATCAGGAGACCATATCATTTGATTGATCGATCAGGTGTAGATAAATCATATAAACCGAGTAAACTTGTGAGAGGGAGCCACATCTATCACATAGTTGCTTTTTCGGTGACCTTATTCACTATGTGCAAGCTTCAGTCATCAAATTCGGATAATACGAGGTGTGCATGATAGTTTTCTGAGGCGTTGGCGAAATGTTGTTTTGGAGAAATCAAAATTTTTTATCTCTAATAATGTGAATAGAGGTTTATCGGAGTTTATAAGTAGAGAGAGCAGTATTAAGGTTTCTAAGAAGTTGGGGGGAAGTATCTCGGAATCCCAAGTTCTCCAAGAACGATTAACAAAGATACTTTTGGTGGGGGTGCTCGAGCGAGCAACCAGGATACTTAAGAGGTTCAAGAGTAAGTCTCTAAGCTTTGTCGGCAGGATTAGATTTTGGACCCGCCAAAACTAAAGGAAGCATCATCTCGCTATTATATTAGGTCGGATGATGTTGTGAAGTTTTTCGAGAAGTTGCCAAACGTTGGTTTTATGAGCCTTAGTAGAGAGAATATGTGTTTTCTTGAGAAATCTTTTACAGTTGTTGAACGGTAAAGTTCAATTAGGCGTATGGGTTTAATCCTATTTTTTATCAAAATTGTTGGGACATTTGGTTGTGATTTGGTCTCACATTTTGTTTTTGACTTGTTTACAATGGGAAAGCTTCTAGAAGGGACTACTGACGTGTTTTAGGTTCTGATTGCCAAGGTAATGAAACTCGAAACCATCATACATTTCGCTTGGTTAGTCTTTGTAATGTACAACTTAAATTTATCATGAAAACAATGGTGAGCCAATTGAAATAGTTTATGCTAAAGCTATTATGGCCAGATCAAGCGAGCTGCATCCCGGAAGATAAAGTGTGGACAATATTGACGTAGTACAAGAAACCACTTCATATTATGAGGTGAACAAAAACCACAGTGGTTAGATATTATTGAAATTAGACCTCGAGAAACCATATGATTCTAATTCTTGGGACTTCACTAAAGATACTTTTCAAATCGTGCAGTATAGTGAATCGTGGGGTCAATTGGATCATGAGCTGTGTGTTTGGCCTAACAATGATCTTCTACTAAGGAATGGGGAAAAGAAATGACAAGGGGTTTTAAGCCACTACGAAGGCTACGACAGGGATATTGATTGTCTATATGTTTGTGTATTCTCCATCAGGAGACCATATCATTTGATTGATCGATCAGGTGTAGACAAATCATATAAACCGAGTAAACTAGTGAGAGGGAGCCACATCTATCACATAGTTGCTTTTTCGGTGACCTTATTCACTATGTGCAAGCTTCAGTCATCAAATTCGGATAATACGAGGTGTGCATGATTGTTTTCTGAGGTGTTGGTGAAAAGTTGTTTTGGAGAATCAAAATTTTTTATCTCTAATAATGTGAATAGAGGTTTATCGGAGTTTATAAGTAGAGAGAGCAGTATTAAGGTTACTAAGAAGTTGGGGGAAGTATCTCGGAATCCCAAGTTCTCCAAGAACGATTAACAAAGATACTTTTGGTGGGTGTGCTCGAGCGAGCAACCAGGATACTTAAGAGGTTCAAGAGTAAGTCTCTAAGCTTTGTCGGCAGGATTAGATTTTGGACCAGCCAAAACTAAAGGAAGCATCATCTCGCTATTATATTAGTCGGATGATGTTGTGAAGTTTTTCGAGAAGTTGCCAAACGTTGGTTTTATGAGCCTTAGTAGAGAGAATATGTGTTTTCTTGAGAAATCTTTTACAGTTGTTGAACGGTAAAGTTCAATTAGGCGTATGGGTTTAATCCTATTTTTTATCAAAATTGTTGGGACATTGTTGGTGATTTGGTCTCACATTTTGTTTTTGACTTGTTTACAATGGGAAAGCTTCTAGAAGGGACTACTGACGTGTTTTAGGTTCTGATTGCCAAGGTAATGAAACTCGAAACCCATCATACATTTCGCTTGGTTAGTCTTTGTAATGTACAACTTAAATTTATCATGAAAACAATGGTGAGCCAATTGAAATAGTTTATGCTAAAGCTATTATGGCCAGATCAAGCGAGCTGCATCCCGGAAGATAAAGTGTGGACAATATTGACGTAGTACAAGAACCACTTCATATTATGAGGTGAACAAAAACCACAGTGGTTAGATATTATTGAAATTAGACCTCGAGAAACCATATGATTCTAATTCTTGGGACTTCACTAAAGATACTTTTCAAATCGTGCAGTATAGTGAATCGTGGGTCAATTGGATCATGAGCTGTGTGTCTGGCCTAACAATGATCTTCTACTAAGGAATGGGGAAAAGAAATGACAAGGGGTTTTAAGCCACACGAAGGCTACGACAGGGGATATTGATTGTCTATATGTTTGTGTACTCTCCATTAGGAGACCATATCATTTGATTGATCGATCAGGTGTAGACAAATCATATAAACCGAGTAAACTAGTGAGAGGGAGCCACATCTATCACATAGTTGCTTTTTCGGTGACCTTATTCACTATGTGCAAGCTTCAGTCATCAAATTCGGATAATACGAGGTGTGCATGATTGTTTTCTGAGGTGTTGGTGAAAAGTTGTTTTGGAGAATCAAAATTTTTTATCTCTAATAATGTGAATAGAGGTTTATCGGAGTTTATAAGTTGAGAGAGCAGTATTAAGGTTACTAAGAAGTTGGGGAAGTATCTCGGGAATCCCAAGTTCTCCAAGAACGATTAACAAAGATACTATTGGTGGGGGTGCTCGAGCGAGCAACCAGGAGACTTAAGAGGTTCAAGAGTAAGTCTCTAAGCTTTGTCGGCATGATTAGATTTTGGACCCCGCCAAAACTAAAGGAAGCATCATCTTGCTATTATACTAGTCGGATGATGTTGTGAAGTTTTTCGAGAAGCTGCCAAACGTTGGTTTTATGAGCCTTAGTAGAGAGAATATGCGTTTTTCTTGAGAAATCTTTTACAATTGTTGAACGGGAAAGTTCAATTAGGCGTATGGGTTTAATCTTACGTTTTATTTTAAATTGTTGGGACGTTTTTTTTGTGATTTGGTCTCAGATTTTGTTTTTAACTTGTTTACTATGGAAAAGCTTCTAAAAGGGGACTACTCACGTGTTTTTGGTTATGTTTGCCAAGGTAATGAAACTCGAAACTATCATACATTTCGCTTGGTTAGTCTTTGTAAAGTACAACTTAAATTTATCTTGAAAACAATAGTGGGCCAATTGAAATAGTTTATGCTAAAGCTAATATGGCTAGATCAAGCGAACTGCATCCCGGAAGATAGAGTGTGGACAATATTGACGTAGGACAAGAAGCACTTCATATTATGAGGTGAACAAAAATCGCAGAGTTTAGATGTTATTGAATTTAGACCTCGAGAAACCATATGATCGTATTTATTGGTACTTCACTAAATATACTTTTCAGGTCGTGCAGTATATTGAATCGTGGGTCAATTGGATCATGAGCTGTGTGTCTGGCCTAACTATGACCTCTACTATGGAATGGGGAAAAGAAAAGACAAGGGGTTTTAAGCCACTACGAAGGCTACAACAGGGATATTGATTGTTTATATGTATGTGTACTCTCCATTAGGAGACCATATTATTTGTTTGATCGACCAGGTGCATACATAGCATATAAACCGAGAAAACTCTTGAGAGGGAGCCACATATATCACATAGTTACTTTTTTGTCGACCTTATTCACTATGTGTAAGCTTCAGTCATCAAATTCGGATAATACAAGGTGCGCATGAGTATTTTCTGAGGCATTGGCAAAACGTTTGTTTGGAGAAATCAAATTTTTCTATCTCTAGTAATGTGAATAGAGGTTTATCGGAGTTTATAAGTAGAGAGAACAGTATTAAGGTTTCTAAGAAGTTGGGGAAGTATCTCGGAATCCCAAGTTCTCCAAAAACGATTAACAAAGATAGTTTTGGTGGGGTGCTCGAGCAAGCAACCTGGAGACTTAACAGGTTCAAGAGTAAGTCTCTAAGCTTTGTCGGGAGGATTAGATTTGGGACCCGCCAAAACTAAAGGAAGCATCATCTCGCTTTTATAATAGTTGGATGATGTTTTGATGGTTTTCGAGAAGCTGCCACACGTTGGTTTTACGAGCCTTAGTAGAGAGAATATGTGTTTTCTTGAGAAATCTTTTACAGTTGTTGAACGGGAAAGTTCTATTAGGCGTATGGGTTTAATCCTATGTTTTATCAAAATTGTTGGGACGTTGTTGGTGATTTGGTCTCACATTTTGTTTTTGACTTGTTTACTATGGGAAAACTTCTAGAAGGGATTACTGACGTGTTTTTGCATCTGATTGCCAAGGTAATGAAATTCGAAACAATCATACATTTCGCTTGGTTAGTCTTTGTAATGTACAATTTAAATTTATAATGCAAACAATGGCGACCCAATTGAAATTGTTTATGCTAAAGCTAATACGGCCAGATCAACCGTACCGCATCCTGGAAGATAAAGCTTAGACAATGTAGACGAAGTACAAGAAGCACTTCATATTATGAGCTGAACAAAAATCACAGAGGTTAGATGTTATTGAAGTTAGACCTCGAGAAACCATATGATCGTATTTATTGGTACTTCACTAAAGATACTTTTCAGGTCGTGCAGTATATTGAATAGGGGGGTCAATTGGATCATGAGCTGTTTGTCTGGCCTAACTATGACCTTCTACTATGGAATGGGGGAAAAGAAAAGACAAGGGGTTTTAAGCCACTACGAAGGCGACAACAGGGATATTGATTGTCTATATGTATGTGTACTCTCCATTAGGAGACCGTATTATTTGTTTGATCGACCAGGTGCATACATAGCATATAAACCGAGTAAACTCTTGGAGAGGGAGCCACATATATCACATAGTTGCTTTTTTGTCGACCTTATTCACTATGTGTAAGCTTCAGTCATCAAATTCGGATAATACAAGGTGCGCATGAGTGTTTTCTATGGCATTGGCAAAGCGTTTGTTTGGAGAAATCAAATTTTTCTATCTCTAGTAATGTGAATAGAGGTTTATCGGAGTTTATAAGTAGAGAGAGCAGTATTAAGGTTTCTAAGAAGTTAGGGAAGTATCTCGGAATCCCAAGTTCTCCAAAAACGATTAACAAAGATACTTTTGGTGGGGTGCTCGAGCAAGCAACCTGGAGACTTAACTAATTCAAGAGTAAGTCCTCTAAGCTTTGTCAGGAGGATTAGATTTGGGACCCGCCAAAACTAAAGGAAGCATCATCTCGCTATTATACTAGTTGGAAGATGTTGTGAAGGTTTTCGAGAAGCTGCCACATGTTGGTTTTTACGAGCCTTAGTTGAGAGAATATGTGTTTTCT
Organism: Lepidium sativum; assembly: GCA_023374145.1. Classification (NCBI taxonomy): domain Eukaryota; kingdom Viridiplantae; phylum Streptophyta; class Magnoliopsida; order Brassicales; family Brassicaceae; genus Lepidium; species Lepidium sativum. The sequence goes on along the minus strand of JAKUCM010006853.1, from coordinate 30,277 downwards.
TGAGAAATGTTTTATTGTTGTTGAACGGGGAAAGTTCCATTAGGCGTATGGGTTTATTCCGACGTTTTATCTAAATTATTGGGACGTTGTTGGTGATTTAGTCCTCACATTTTGTTTTTGACTTGTTTACAATGGGAAAGCTTCTAGAAGGGACTACTGACGTGTTTTAGGTTATGATTGCCAAGGTAATGAAACTCGAAACCATCATACATTTCGCTTGGTTAGTCTTTTTAATGTTCAACTTAAATTTGTCATGAAAACAATGGTGAGCCAATTGAAATAGTTTATGCTAAATCTAATATGGCCAGATCAAGCGAGCTGCATCCCGGAAGATAAAGTGTGGACAATATTGACGTAGTACAAGAACCACTTCATAATATGAGGTGAACAAAAATCATAGTCGTTAGATGTTATTGAAGTTAGACCTCGAAAAAACTATATGATCGTATTTATTTTGACTTCACTAAAGATACTTTTTAGGTCGTGCAGTATAGTGAATCGTGGGTCAGTTGGATCATGAGCTGTGGTGTCTGGCCTAACAATGTCCTTCTACTACGGAATGGGGAAAAGAAAAGACAAGGGGTTTTAAGCCACTACGAAGGCTACAACAGGGATATTGATTGTCTATATGTATGTGTACTCTCCATTAGGAGACCATATCATTTGATTGATTGACCAGGTGCAGACAAAGCATATATACCGAGTAAACTATTGAGAGGGAGCCACATCTATCACATAGTTGCTTTTTTGTCGACCTTATTCACTATGTGTAAGCTTCAGTCATCAAATTCGGATAATACAAGGTGCGCATGAGTGTTTTCTGAGACATTGCCAAAAAGTTTGTTTGGAGAAGTCAAAATTTTTTATCTCTAATAATGTGAATAGAGGTTTATCGGAGTTTATAAGTAGAGAGAGCAGTATTAAGGTTTCTAAGAAGTTGGGGAAGTATCTCAGAATCCCAAGTTATCCAAAAATGATTAACAAAGATACTTTTGGTGGGGTGCTCGAGCGAGCAACCAGGAGACTTAACAGGTTCAAGAGTAAGTCTCTAAGCTTTGTCGGGAGGATTAGATTTGGGACCCGCCAAAACTAATGGAAGCATCATCTCACTTTTATAGTAGTTGGATAATGTTTTGATGGTTTTCGAGAAGCTGCCACACGTTGGTTTTACGAGCCTTAGTAGAGAGAATATGTGTTTTCTTGAGAAATCTTTTACAGTTGTTGAACGGGAAAGTTCCATTAGGCGTATGGGTTTAATCCTATGTTTTATCAAAATTGTTGGGACGTTGTTGGTGATTTGGTCTCACATTTTGTTTTTGACTTGTTTACTATGGGAAAACTTCTCGAAGGGACTACTGACGTGTTTTTGCATCTGATTGCCAAGGTAATGAAATTCGAAAATATCATACATTTCGCTTGGTTAGTCTTTGTAATGTACAACTTAAATTTATCATGAAAACAATGGTGAGCCAATTGAAATAGTTTATGCTAAAGCTATTATGGCCAGATCAAGCGAGCTGCATCCCGGAAGATAAAGTGTGGACAATATTGACGTAGTACAAGAACCACTTCATATTATGAGGTGAACAAAAACCACAGTGGTTAGATGTTATTGAAGTTAGACCTCGAGAAACCATATGGTCGTGCAGTATAATGAATCTTGGGTCAATTGGATCATGAGCTGTGTGTCTGGCCTAGCAATGATCTTCTACTAAGGAATGGGGAAAAGAAAAGACAAGGGTTTTTAAGCCACTACGAAGGCTTAAACAGGGATATTGATTGTCTATATGTCTGTGTACTCTCCATCAGGAGACCATATCATTTGATTGATCGATCAGGTGTAGACAAATCATATAAACCGAGTAAACTATTTAGAGGGAGCCACATCTATCACATAGTTGCTTTTTTGGTGACCTTATTCACTTTGTGCAAGCTTCAATCATCAAATTCGGATAATACGAGGTGTGCATGAGTGTTTTCTGAGGCTGTTGGCGAAAAGTTAGTTTGGAGAAATCAAAAAATTTTTTATCTCTAATAATGTGAATAGAGGTTTATCGGATTTTATAAGTAGAGAGCAGTATTAAGGTTACTAAGAAGTTGGGGAAGTATCTCGGAATCCCCAAGTTCTCCAAGAACGATTAACAAAGATACTTTTGGTGGGAGTGCTCGAGCGAGCAACCAGGAGACTTAAGAGGTTCAAGAGTAAGTCTCTAAGCTTTGTCGGCAGGATTAGATTTTGGACCCGCCAAAACTAAAGGAACCATCATCTTGCTATTATACTAGTCGGATGATGTTGTAAAGTTTTTCGAGAAGCTGCCAAACGTTGGTTTTATGAGCCTTAGTAGAGAGAATATGTGTTTTCTTGAGAAATCTTTTACAATTGTTAAACGGGAAAGTTCACTTAGGCGTATGGGTTTAATCTTACGTTTTATGTTAAAATTGTTGGGACGTTTTTTGGTGATTTGGTCTCAGATTTTGTTTTTAACTTGTTTACTATGGGAAAGCTTCTAAAAGGGACTACTGACGTGTTTTTGCATCTGATTGCCAAGGTAATGAAATTCGAAAATATCATACATTTCTCTTGGTTAGTCTTTGTAATGTACAATTTAAATTTATCATGCAAACAATGGCGACCCAATTGAAATAGTTTATGCTAAAGCTAATACGGCCAGATCAACCGTACCGCATCCCGGAAGATAAAGCTTAGACAATGTAGACGAAGTACAAGAAGCACTTCATATTATGAGGTGAACAAAAATCGCAGAGTTTAGATTTAATTGAATTTAGACCTCGAGTAACCATATGATCGTAATTCTTGGGACTTTCACTAAAGATACTTTTCAAATCGTGCAGTATAGTGAATCGTGGGGTCAATTGGATCATGAGCTGTGTGTCTGGCCTAACAATGATCTTCTACTAAGGAATGGGGAAAAGAAAAGACAAGGGGGTTTTAAGCCACTACGAAGGCTACAACAGGGATATTGATTGTCTATATGTTTGTGTACTCTCCATCAGGAGACCATATCATTTGATTGATCGATCAGGTGTAGACAAATCATATAAACCGAGTAAAACTAGGGAGAGGGAGCCACATCTATCACATAGTTGATTTTTTGGTGACCTTATTCACTATGTGCAAGATTCAGTCATCAAATTCGAATAATATGAGGTGTGCATGATTGTTTTTTGAGGCGTTGGCGAAAAGTTGTTTTGGAGAAATCAAATTTTTCTATCTCTAGTAATGTGAATAGAGGTTTATCGGAGTTTATAAGTAGAGAGTACAGTATTAAGGTTTCTAAGAAGTTGGGGAAGTATCTCGGAATCCCAAGTTCTCCAAAAACGATTAACAAAGATACTTTTGGTGGGGGTGCTCGAGCGAGCAACCTGGAGACTTAACAGGTTCAAGAGTAAGTCTCTAAGCTTTGTCGGGAGGATTAGATTTGGGACCCGCCAAAACTAAAGGAAGCATCATCTCGCTTTTATAATAGTTGGATGATGTTTTGATGGTTTTCGAGAAGCTGCCACACGTTGGTTTTACGAGCCTTAGTAGAGAGAATATGTGTTTTCTTGAGAAATCTTTTACAGTTGTTGAACGGGAAAGTTCTATTAGGCGTATGGGTTTAATCCTATGTTTTATCAAAATTGTTGGGACGTTGTTGGTGATTTGGTCTCACATTTTGTTTTTGACTTGTTTACTATGGGAAAACTTCTAGAAGGGACTACTGACGTGTTTTTGCTTCTGATGCCAAGGTAATGAAATTCGAAACTATCGTGCATTTCGCTTGGTTAGTCTTTGTAATGTACAATTTAAATTTATAATGCAAACAATGGCGACCCAATTGAAATTTTTTATGCTAAAGCTAATACGGCCAGATCAACCGTACCGCATCCCGGAAGATAAAGCTTAGACAATGTAGACGAAGTACAGGAAGCACTTCGTATTATGAGCTGAACAAAAATCACAGAGGTTAGATGTTATTGAAGTTAGACCTCGAGAAACCATATGATCGTATTTATTGGTACATCACTAAAGATACTTTTCAGGTCGTGCAGTATATTGAATAGTGGGTCAATTGGATCATGAGCTGTTTGTCTGGCCTAACTATAACCTTCTACTATGGAATGGGGAAAAGAAAAGACAAGGGGGTTTTAAGCCACTATGAAGGCGACAACAGGGATATTGATTGTCTATATGTATGTGTACTCTCCATTAGGAGACCGTATTATTTGTTTGATCGACCAGGTGCATACATAGCATATAAACCGAGTAAACTCTTGGAGAGGGAGCCACATATATCACATATTTGCTTTTTTGTCGACCTTATTCACTATGTGTAAGCTTCAGTCATCAAACTCAGATAATACAATGTGCGCATGTGTTTTCTGAGGCATTGGCAAAATGTTTGTTTGGAGAAATCAAATTTTTCTATCTCTAGTAATGTGAATAGAGGTTTATCGGAGTTTATAAGTAGGAGAGAGCAGTATTAAGGTTTCTAAGAAGTTGGGGAAGTATCTCGGAATCCCAAGTTCTCCAAAAACGATTAACAAAGATACTTTTGGTGGGGTGCTCGAGCAAGCAACCTGGAGACTTAACAAATTCAAGAGTAAGTCTCTAAGCTTTATCAGGAGGATTAGATTTGGGACCCGCGCAAAACTAAAGGAAGCATCATCTCGCTATTATAGTAGTTGGAAGATGTTGTGAAGGTTTTCGAGAAGCTGCCACATGTTGGTTTTAAGAGCCTTAGTTGAGAGAATATGTGTTTTCTTGAGAAATGTTTTATTGTTGTTGAACGGGAAAGTTCCATTAGGCGTATGGGTTTAATTATTCGGACCTTGTTGGTGATTTAGTCTCACATTTTGTTTTTGACTTGTTTACAATGGGAAAGCTTCTAGAAGGGACTACTAACGTGTTTAGGTTCTGATTGCCAAGGTAATGAAACTCGAAACCATCATACATTTCGCTTGGTTAGTCTTTTTAATGTTCAACTTAAATTTGTCATGAAAACAATGGTGAGCCAATTGAAATAGTTTATGCTAAAGCTAATAAGGCCAGATCAAGCGAGCTGCATCCCGGAAGATAAAGTGTGGACAATATTGACGTAGTACAAGAACCACTTCATATTATGAGGTGAACAAAAACCACAGTGGTTAGATGTTATTGAACTTAGACCTCGAGAAAACCATATGATCGTAATTCTTGGGACTTCACTAAAGATACTTTTCAAATCGTGCAGTATAGTGAATCGTGGGTCAATTGGATCATGAGTTGTGTGTCTGGCCTAACAATGATCTTCTACTAAGGAATGGGGAAAAGAAAAGACAAGGGGTTTTAAGCCACTACGAAGGCTACAACAGGGATATTGATTGTCTATATGTTTGCGTACTCTCCATCAGGAGACCATATCATTTGATTGATCGATCAGGTGTAGACAAATCATATAAACCGAGTAAACTAGGGAGAGGGAGCCACATCTATCACATAGTTGCTTTTTTGTCGACCTTATTCACTATGTGTAAGCTTCAGTCATCAAATTCGGATAATACAAGGTGCGCATGAGTGTTTTCTGAGACATTGCCAAAACGTTTGTTTGGAGAAATCAAAATTTTTTATCTCTAATAATGTGAATAGAGGTTTATCGGAGTTTATAAGTAGAGAGAGCAGTATTAAGGTTTCTAAGAAGTTGGGGAAGTATCTCGGAATCCCAAGTTCTCCAAAAACGATTAACAAAGATACTTTTGGTGGGGGTGCTCGAGGAAGCAACCTGGAGACTTAACAGGTTCAAGAGTAAGTCTCTAAGCTTTGTCGAGAGGATTAGATTTGGGACCCGCCAAAACTAAAGGAAGCATCATCTCAGTTTTATAGTAGTTGGATGATGTTTTGATGGTTTTCGAGAAGCTGCCACACGTTGGTTTTACGAGCCTTAGTAGAGAGAATATGTGTTTTCTTGAGAAATCTTTTACAGTTGTTGAACGGGAAAGTTCCATTAGGCGTATGGGTTTAATCCTATGTTTTATCAAAAATTGTTGGGACGTTGTTGGTGATTTGGTCTCACATTTTGTTTTTGACTTGTTTACTATGTGAAAACTTCTAGAAGGGACTACTGACGTGTTTTTGCATCTGATTGCCAAGGTAATGAAATTCGAAAATCAATTCATACATTTCGCTAGGTTAGTCTTTGTAATGTACAATTTAAATTTATCATGCAAACAATGGCGACCCAATTGAAATAGTTTATGCTAAAGCTAATATGGCCAGATCAACCGAACCGCATCCCGGAAGATAAAGTGTGGACAATATTGACGTAGTACAAGAACCACTTCATATTATGAGGTGAACAAAAATCAGAGTGGTTAGATGTTATTGAAGTTAGACCTCGAAAAACCATATGATCGTATTTATTTTGACTTCACTAAAGATACTTTTCAGGTCGTGCAGAATAGTAATTGTGGGTCAATTGGATCATGAGCTGTGTGTCTGGCCTAACAAAGACCTTTTACTATGGAATAGGGAAAAATAAAATACAAGGGGTTTTAAGCCACTACGAAGGCTACAACAGGGATATTGATTGTCTATATGTATGTGTACTCTCCATTAGGAGACCATATTATTTGTTTGATCGACCAGGTGCATACATAGCATATAAACCGAGTAAACTCTTGAGAGGGAGCCACATATATCACATAGTTGCTTTTTTGTCGACCTTATTCACTATGTGTAAGCTTCAGTCATCAAATTCGGATAATACAAGGTGCGCATGAGTGTTTTCTGAGGCATTGGCAAAACGTTTGTTTGGAGAAATCAAATTTTTCTATCTCTAGTAATGTGAATAGAGGTTTATCGGAGTTTATAAGTAGAGAGAGCAGTATTAAGGTTTCTAAGAAGATGGGGAAGTATCTTGGAATCCCAAGTTCTCCAAAAACGATTAACAAAGATACTTTTGGTGGGGTGCTCGAGCGAGCAACCAGGAGACTTAAGAGGTTCAAGAGTAAGTCTCTAAGCTTTGTCGGCAGGATTAGATTTTGGACCCGCCAAAACTAAAGGAAGCATCATCTCGCTATTATATTAGTCGGATGATGATGTGAAGTTTTTCGAGAAGTTGCCAAACGTTGGTTTTATGAGCCTTAGTAGAGAGAATATGTGTTTTCTTGAGAAATCTTTTATAGTTGTTGAACGGGAAAGTTCCATTAGGCGTATGGGTTTAATCCTATGTTTTATCAAAATTGTTGGGACATTGTTGGTGATTTGGTCTCACATTTTGTTTTTGACTTGTTTACAATGGGAAAGCTTCTAGAAGGGACTACTGACGTGTTTTAGGTTCTGATTGCCAAGGTAATGAAACTCGAAACCATCATACGTTTCGCTTGGTTAGTCTTTGTAATGTACAACTTAAATTTATCATGAAAACAATGGTGAGCCAATTGAAATAGTTTATGCTAAAGCTATTATGGCCAGATCAAGCGAGCTGCATCCCGGAAGATAAAGTGTGGACAATATTGACGTAGTACAAGAACCACTTCATATTATGAGGTGAACAAAAACCACAGTGGTTAGATGTTATTGAACTTAGACCTCGAGAAACCATATGATCGTAATTCTTTGGACTTCACTAAAGATACTTTCCAAATCGTGCAGTATAGTGAATCGTGGGTCAATTGGATCATGAGTTGTGTGTCTGGCCTAACAATGATCTTCTACTAAGGAATGGGGAAAAGAAAAGACAAGGGGTTTTAAGCCACTACGAAGGCTACAACAGGGATATTGATTGTCTATATGTTTGCGTACTCTCCATCAGGAGACCATATCATTTGATTGATCGATCAGGTGTAGACAAATCATATAAACCGAGTAAACTAGGGAGAGGGAGCCACATCTATCACATAGTTGCTTTTTCGGTAACCTTATTCACTATGTGCAAGCTTCAGTCATCAAATTCAGATAATACGAGGTGTGCATGATTGTTTTCTGAGGCGTTGGCGAAAAGTTGTTTTGGAGAAATCAAAATTTTTTATCTCTAATAATGTGAATAGAGGTTTATCGGAGTTTATAAGTAGAGAGAGCAGTATTAAGGTTACTAAGAAGTTAGGGAAGTATCTCGGAATCCCAAGTTCTCCAAGAACGATTAACAAAGATACTTTTGGTGGGGTGCTCGAGAGAGCAACCAGGAGACTTAAGAGGTTCAAGAGTAAGTCTCTAAGCTTTGTCGGCAGGATTAGATTTTGGACCCGCCAAAACTAAAGGAAGCATCATCTTGCTATTATACTAGTCGGATGATGTTGTGAAGTTTTTCGAGAAGCTGCCAAACGTTGGTTTTATGAGCCTTAGTAGGGAGAATATGTGTTTTCTTGAGAAATCTTTTACAATTGTTGAACGGGAAAGTTCAATTAGGCGTATGGGTTTAATCTTACGTTTTATTTTAAAATTGTTGGGACGTTTTTGGTGATTTGGTCTCAGATTTTGTTTTTAACTTGTTTACTATGGGAAAGCTTCTAAAAGGGACTACTCACGTGTTTTTGGTTATGTTTGCCAAGGTAATGAAACTCGAAACTATCATACATTTCGCTTGGTTAGTCTTTGTAAAGTACAACTTAAATTTATCTTGAAAACAATGGTGGGCCAATTGAAATAGTTTATGCTAAAGCTAATATGGCCAGATCAACTTAACCGCATCCCGAAAGATAAAGCTTAGACAATATAGACGAAGTACAAGAAGCACTTCATATTATGAGCTGATCAAAAATCACAGAGGTTAGATGTTATTGAAGTTAGACCTCGAGAAACCATATGATCGTATTTATTGGTACTTCACTAAAGATACTTTTCAGGTCGTGCAGTATATTGAATTGTGGGTCAATTGGATCATGAGCTGTGTGTCTGGCCTAACTATGACCTTCTACTATGGAATGGGGAAAAGAAAAGACAAGGGGTTTTAAGCCACTACGAAGGCGACAACAGGGATATTGATTGTCTATATGTATGTGTACTCTCCATTAGGAGACCATATTATTTGTTTGATCGACCAGGTGCATACATAGCATATAAACCGAGAAAACTCTTGAGAGGGAGCCACATATATCACATAGTTACTTTTTTGTCGACCTTATTCACTATGTGTAAGCTTCAGTCATCAAATTCGGATAATACAAGGTGCGCATGAGTGTTTTCTGAGGCATTGGCAAAATGTTTGTTTGGAGAAATCAAAATTTTCTATCTCTAGTAATGTGAATAGAGGTTTATCGGAGTTTATAAGTAGAGAGAGCAGTATTAAGGTTTCTAAGAAGTTGGGGAAGTATCTCGGAATCCCAAGTTCTCCAAAAACGATTAACAAAGATACTTTTGGTGGGGTGCTCGAGCAAGCAACCTGGAGACTTAACAAGTTCAAGAGTAAGTCTCTAAGCTTTGTCAGGAGGATTAGATTTGGGACCCGCCAAAACTAAAGGAAGCATCATCTCGCTTTTATACTAGTTGGAAGATGTTGTGAAGGTTTTCGAGAAGCTGCCACATGTTGGTTTTACGAGCCTTAGTTGAGAGAATATGTGTTTTCTTGAGAAATCTTTTATTGTTGTTGAACGGGAAAGTTCAATTAGGCGTACGGGTTTCATCTTACGTTTTATCAAAATTGTTGGGACGTTGTTGGTGATTTGGTCTCACATTTTGTTTTTGACTTGTTTACAATGGGAAAGCTTCTAGAAGGGACTACTGACGTGTTTTAGGTTCTGATTGCCAAGGTAATGAAACTCGAAACCATCATACATTTTGCTTGGTTAGTCTTTTTAATGTTCAACTTAAATTTGTCATGAAAACAATGGTGAGCCAATTGAAATAGTTTATGCTAAAGCTAATATGGCCAGATCAAGCGAGCTGCATCCCGGAAGATAAAGTGTGGACAATATTGACGTAGTACAAGAACCACTTCATATTATGAGGTGAACAAAAATCATAGTGGTTAGATGTTATTGAAGTTAGACCTCGAAAAACTATATGATCGTATTTATTTTGACTTCACTAAAGATACTTTTTAGGTCGTGCAGTATAGTGAATCGTGGGTCAGTTGGATCATGAGCTGTGTGTCTGGCATAACAATGACCTTCTACTACGGAATGGGGAAAAGAAAAGACAAGGGCTTTTAAGCCACTACGAAGGCTACAACAGGGATATTGATTGTCTATATGTATGTGTACTCTCCATTAGGAGACCATATCATTTGATTGATTGACCAGGTGCAGACAAAGCATATATACCGAGTAAACTATTGAGAGGGAGCCACATCTATCACATAGTTGCTTTTTTGTCGACCTTATTCACTATGTGTAAGCTTCAGTCATCAAATTCGGATAATACAAGGTGCGCATGAGTGTTTTCTGAGGCATTGGCAAAACGTTTGTTTGGAGAAATCAAAATTTTCTATCTCTAGTAATGTGAATAGAGGTTTATCGGAGTTTATAAGTAGAGAGAGCAGTATTAAGGTTTCTAAGAAGTTGGGGAAGTATCTCGGAATCCCAAGTTCTCCAAAAACGATTAACAAAGATACTTTTGGTGGGGTGCTCGAGCAAGCAACCTGGAGACTTAACAAGTTCAAGAGTAAGTCTCTAAGCTTTGTCAGGAGGATCAGATTTGGGACCCGCCAAAACTAAAGGAAGCATCATCTCGCTTTTATACTAGTTGGAAGATGTTGTGAAGGTTTTCGAGAAGCTGCCACATGTTGGTTTTACGAGCCTTAGTTGAGAGAATATGTGTTTTCTTGAGAAATGTTTTATTGTTGTTGAACGGGAAAGTTCAATTAGGCGTACGGGTTTCATCTTACGTTTTATCAAAATTGTTGGGACGTTGTTGGTGATTTGGTCTCACATTTTGTTTTTGACTTGTTTACAATGGGAAAGCTTCTAGAAGGGACTACTGACGTGTTTTAGGTTCTGATTGCCAAGGTAATGAAACTCGAAACCATCATACATTTTGCTTGGTTAGTCTTTTTAATGTTCAACTTAAATTTGTCATGAAAACAATGGTGAGCCAATTGAAATAGTTTATGCTAAAGCTAATATGGCCAGATCAAGCGAGCTGCATCCCGGAAGATAAAGTGTGGACAATATTGACGTAGTACAAGAACCACTTCATATTATGAGGTGAACAAAAATCATAGTGGTTAGATGTTATTGAAGTTAGACCTCGAAAAACTATATGATCGTATTTATTTTGACTTCACTAAAGATACTTTTTAGGTCGTGCAGTATAGTGAATCGTGGGTCAGTTGGATCATGAGCTGTGTGTCTGGCATAACAATGACCTTCTACTACGGAATGGGGAAAAGAAAAGACAAGGGCTTTTAAGCCACTACGAAGGCTACAACAGGGATATTGATTGTCTATATGTATGTGTACTCTCCATTAGGAGACCATATCATTTGATTGATTGACCAGGTGCAGACAAAGCATATATACCCAGTAAACTATTGAGAGGGAGCCACATCTATCACATAGTTGCTTTTTTGTCGACCTTATTCACTATGTGTAAGCTTCAGTCATCAAATTCGGATAATACAAGGTGCGCATGAGTGTTTTCTGAGGCATTGGCAAAACGTTTGTTTGGAGAAATCAAAATTTTCTATCTCTAGTAATGTGAATAGAGGTTTATCGGAGTTTATAAGTAGAGAGAGCAGTATTAAGGTTTCTAAGAAGTTGGGGAAGTATCTCGGAATCCCAAGTTCTCCAAAAACGATTAACAAAGATACTTTTGGTGGGGTGCTCGAGCAAGCAACCTGGAGACTTAACAAGTTCAAGAGTAAGTCTCTAAGCTTTGTCAGGAGGATTAGATTTGGGACCCGCCAAAACTAAAGGAAGCATCATCTCGGTTTTATACTAGTTGGAAGATGTTGTGAAGGTTTTCGAGAAGCTGCCACATGTTGGTTTTACGAGCCTTAGTTGAGAGAATATGTGTTTTCTTGAGAAATGTTTTATTGTTGTTGAACGGGAAAATTCCATTAGGCGTATGGGTTTATTCCGACGGTTTATCTAAATTATTGGGACGTTGTTGGTGATTTAGTCTCACATTTTGTTTTTGACTTGTTTACAATGGGAAAGCTTCTAGAAGGGACTACTGACGTGTTTTAGGTTCTGATTGCCAAGGTAATGAAACTCGAAACCATCATACATTTTGCTTGGTTAGTGTTTTTAATGTTCAACTTAAATTTGTCATGAAAACAATGGTGAGCCAATTGAAATAGTTTATGCTAAAGCTAATATGGCCAGATCAAGCGAGCTGCATCCCGGAAGATAAAGTGTGGACAATATTGACGTAGTACAAGAACCACTTCATATTATGAGGTGAACAAAAATCATAGTGGTTAGATGTTATTGAAGTTAGACCTCGAAAAACTATATGATCGTATTTATTTTGACTTCACTAAAGATACTTTTTAGGTCGTGCAGTATAGTGAATCGTGGGTCAGTTGGATCATGAGCTGTGTGTCTGGCCTAACAATGACCTTCTACTACTGAATGGGGAAAAGAAAAGACAAGGGGTTTTAAGCCACTACGAAGGCTACAACAGGGATATTGATTGTCTATATGTATGTGTACTCTCCATTAGGAGACCATATCATTTGATTGATTGACCAGGTGCAGACAAAGCATATATACCGAGTAAACTATTGAGAGGGAGCCACATCTATCACATAGTTGCTTTTTTGTCGACCTTATTCACTATGTGTAAGCTTCAGTCATCAAATTCGGATAATACAAGGTGCGTATGAGTGTTTTCTGAGACATTGCCAAAAAGTTTGTTTGGAGAAGTCAAATTTTTTTATCTCTAATAATGTGAATAGAGGTTTATCGGAGTTTATAAGTAGAGAGAGCAGTATTAAGGTTTCTAAGAAGTTGGGGAAGTATCTCGGAATCCCAAGTTTTCCAAAAACGATTAACAAAGATACTTTTGGTGGGGTGCTCTAGCAAGCAACCTGGAGACTTAACAGGTTCAAGAGTAAGTCTCTAAGCTTTGTCGGGAGGATTAGATTTGGGACCCGCCAAAACTAAAGGAAGCATCATCTCGCTTTTATAGTAGTTGGATGATGTTTTGATGGTTTTCGAGAAGCTGCCACACGTTGGTTTTACGAGCCTTAGTAGAGAGAATATGTGTTTTCTTGAGAAATCTTTTACAGTTGTTGAACGGGAAAGTTCCTTTAGGCGTATGGGTTTAATCCTATGTTTTATCAAAATTGTTGGGACGTTGTTGGTTATTTGGTCTCACATTTTGTTTTTGACTTGTTTACTATTGGAAAACTTCTAGAAGGGACTACTGACGTGTTTTTGCATCTGATTGCCAAGGTAATGAAATTCGAAAATATCATACATTTCGCTTGGTTAGTCTTTGTAATGTACAATTTAAATTTATCACGCAAACAATGGCGACCCAATTGAAATAGTTTATGCTAAAGCTAATATGGCCAGATCAACCGAACCGCATCCCGGAAGATAAAGCATAGAAACCATATGATCGTATTTATTGGTACTTCACTAAAGATACTTTTCAGGTCGTGCAGTATATTGAATCGTGGGTCAATTGGATCATGAGCTGTGTGTCTGGCCTAACTATGACCTTCTACTATGGAATGGGGAAAAGAAAAGACAAAGGGTTTTAAGCCACTACGAAGGCGACAACAGGGATATTGATTGTCTATATGTATGTGTACTCTCCATTAGGAGACCGTATTATTTGTTTGATCGACCAGGTGCATACATAGCATATAAACCGAGTAAACTCTTGAGAGGGAGCCGCATATATCACATAGTTGCTTTTTTCTCGACCTTATTCACTATGTGTAAGCTTCAGTCATCAAATTCGGATAATACAAGGTGCGCATGAGTGTTTTCTGAGGCATTGGCAAAACGTTTGTTTGGAGAAATCAAAATTTTCTATCTCTAGTAATGTGAATAGAGGTTTATCGGAGTTTATAAGTAGAGAGAGCAGTATTAAGGTTTCTAAGAAGTTGGGGAAGTATCTCGGAATCCCAAGTTCTCCAAAAACGATTAACAAAGATACTTTTGGTGGGGTGCTCGAGCAAGCAACCTGGAGACTTAACAAGTTCAAGAGTAAGTCTCTAAGCTTTGTCAGGAGGATTAGATTTGGGACCCGCCAAAACTAAAGGAAGCATCATCTCGCTTTTATACTAGTTGGAAGATGTTGTGAAGGTTTTCGAGAAGCTGCCACACGTTGGTTTTACGAGCCTTAGTAGAGAGAATATGTGTTTTCTTGAGAAATCTTTTACAGCTGTTGAACGGGAAAGTTCCATTAGGCGTATGGGTTTAATCCTATGTTTTATCAAAATTGTTGGGACATTGTTGGTGATTTGGTCTCACATTTTGTTTTTGACTTGTTTACAATGGGAAAGCTTCTAGAAGGGACTACTGACGTGTTTTAGGTTCTGATTGCCAAGGTAATGAAACTCGAAACCATCATACATTTCGCTTGGTTAGTCTTTTTAATGTTCAACTTAAATTTGTCATGAAAACAATGGTGAGCCAATTGAAATAGTTTATGCTAAAGCTAATATGGCCAGATCAAGCGAGCTGCATCCCGGAAGATAAAGTGTGGACAATATTGACGTAGTACAAGAACCACTTCATATTATGAGGTGAACAAAAATCATAGTGGTTAGATGTTATTGAAGTTAGACCTCGAAAAACTATATGATCGTATTTATTTTGACTTCACTAAAGATACTTTTCAGGTCGTGCAGTATAGTGAATCGTGGGTCAGTTGGATCATGAGCTGTTTGTCTGGCCTAACAATGACTACTACTACGGAATGGGGAAAAGAAAAGACAAGGGGTTTTAAGCCACTACGAAGGCTACAACAGGGATATTGATTGTCTATATGTATGTGTACTCTCCATTAGGAGACCATATCATTTGATTGATTGACCAGGTGCAGACAAAGCATATATACCGAGTAAACTATTGAGAGGGAGCCACATCTATCACATAGTTGCTTTTTTGTCGACCTTATTCACTATGTGTAAGCTTCAGTCATCAAATTCGGATAATACAAGGTGCGCATGAGTGTTTTCTGAGAAATTGCCAAAAAGTTTGTTTGGAGAAGTCAAAATTTTTTATCTCTAATAATGTGAATAGAGGTTTATCGGAGTTTATAAGTAGAGAGAGCAGTATTAAGGTTTCTAAGAAGTTGGGGAAGTATCTCGGAATCCCAAGTTCTCCAAAAACGATTAACAAAGATACTTTTGGTGGGGTGCTCTAGCAAGCAACCTGGAGACTTAACAGGTTCAAGAGTAAGTCTCTAAGCTTTGTCGGGAGGATTATATTTGGGACCCACCAAAACTAAAGGAAGCATCATCTCGCTTTTATAGTAGTTGGATGATGTTTTGATGGTTTTCGAGAAGCTGCCACACGTTGGTTTTACGAGCCTTAGTAGAGAGAATATGTGTTTTCTTGAGAAATCTTTTACAGCTGTTGAACGGGAAAGTTCCATTAGGCGTATGGGTTTAATCCTATGTTTTATCAAAATTGTTGGGACGTTGTTGGTGATTTGGTCTCACATTTTGTTTTTGACATGTTTACTATGGGAAAACTTCTAGAAGGGACTACTGACGTGTTTTTGCATCTGATTGCCAAGGTAATGAAATTCGAAAATATCATACATTTCGCTTGGTTAGTCTTTGTAATGTACAATTTAAATTTATCATGCAAACAATGGCGACCCAATTGAAATAGTTTATGCTAAAGCTAATATGGCCAGATCAACCGAACCGCATCCCGGAAGATAAAGCATAGAAACCATATGATCGTATTTATTGGTACTTCACTAAAGATACTTTTCAGGTCGTGCAGTATATTAATAGTGGGTCAATTGGATCATGAGCTGTGTGTCTGGCCTAACAATGACCTTCTACTACGGAATGGGGAAAAGAAAAGACAAGGGGTTTTAAGCCACTACGAAGGCTACAACAGGGATATTGATTGTCTATATGTATGTGTACTTTCCATTAGGAGACCATATCATTTGATTGATCGACCAGGTGCAGACAAAGCATATAAACCGAGTAAACTATTGAGAGGGAGCCACATCTATCACATAATTGCTTTTTTGTCGACCTTATTCACTATGTGTAAGCTTCAGTCATCAAATTCGGATAATACAAAGTGCGCATGAGTGTTTTCTGAGACATTGCCAAAAAGTTTGTTTGGAGAAATCAAAATTTTTTATCTCTAATAATGTGAATAGAGGTTTATCGGAGTTTATAAGTAGAGAGAGCAGTATTAAGGTTTCTAAGAAGTTGGGGAAGTATCTCGGAATCCCAAGTTCTCCAAAAACGATTAACAAAGATACTTTTGGTGGGGTGCTCGAGCAAGCAACCTGGAGACTTAACAGGTTCAAGAGTAAGTCTCTAAGCTTTGTCGGGAGGATTATATTTGGGACCCGCCAAAACTAAAGGAAGCATCATCTCGCTTTTATAGTAGTTGGATGATGTTTTGATGGTTTTCGAGAAGCTGCCACACGTTGGTTTTACGAGCCTTAGTAGAGAGAATATGTGTTTTCTTGAGAAATCTTTTACAGTTGTTGAACGGGAAAGTTCCTTTAGGCGTATGGGTTTAATCCTATGTTTTATCAAAATTGTTGGGACGTTGTTGGTCATTTGGTCTCACATTTTGTTTTTGACTTGTTTACTATTGGAAAACTTCTAGAAGGGACTACTGACGTGTTTTTGCATCTGATTGCCAAGGTAATGAAATTCGAAAATACCATACATTTCGCTTGGTTAGTCTTTGTAATGTACAATTTAAATTTATCACGCAAACAATGGCAACCCAATTGAAATAGTTTATGCTAAAGCTAATATGGCTAGATCAACCGAACCGCATCCCGGAAGATAAAGCATAGAAACCATATGATCGTATTTATTGGTACTTCACTAAAGATACTTTTCAGGTCGTGCAGTATATTGAATCGTGGGTCAATTGGATCATGAGCTGTGTGTCTGGCCTAACTATGACCTTCTACTATGGAATGGGGAAAAGAAAAGACAAAGGGTTTTAAGCCACTACGAAGGCGACAACAGGGATATTGATTGTCTATATGTATGTGTACTCTCCATTAGGAGACCGTATTATTTGTTTGATCGACCAGGTGCATACATAGCATATAAACCGAGTAAACTCTTGAGAGGGAGCCACATATATCACATAGTTGCTTTTTTCTCGACCTTATTCACTATGTGTAAGCTTCAGTCATCAAATTCGGATAATACAAGGTTCGCATGAGTGTTTTCTGAGGCATTGGCAAACGTTTGTTTGGAGAAATCAAATTTTTCTATCTCTAGTAATGTGAATAGATCTTTATCGGAGTTTATAAGTAGAGAGAGCAGTATTAAGGTTTCTAAGAAGTTGGGGAAGTATCTCGGAATCCCAAGTTCTCCAAAAACGATTAACAAAGATACTTTTGGTGGGGTGCTCGAGCAAGCAACCTGGAGACTTAACAAGTTCAAGAGTAAGTCTCTAAGCTTTGTCAGGAGGATTAGATTTGGGACCCGCCAAAACTAAAGGAAGCATCATCTCGCTATTATATTAGTCGGATGATGTTGTGAAGGTTTTCGAGATTCTGCCACACGTTGGTTTTTCGAGCCTTAGTAGATAGAATATGTGTTTTCTTGAGAAATATTTTATTTTTGTTGAACGGGAAAGTTCAATTAGGCGTACGGGTTTCATCTTACGTTTTATCAAAATTGTTGGGACGTTGTTGGTGATTTGGTCTCACATTTTGTTTTTGACTTGTTTACAATGGGAAAGCTTCTAGAAGGGACTACTGACGTGTTTTAGGTTCTGATTGCCAAGGTAATGAAACTCGAAACCATCATACATTTCGCTTGGTTAGTCTTTTTAATGTTCAACTTAAATTTTTTATGAAAACAATGGTGAGCCAATTGAAATAGTTTATGCTAAAGCTAATATGGCCAGATCAAGCGAGCTGCATCCCGGAAGATAAAGTGTGGACAATATTGACGTAGTACAAGAACCACTTCATATTATGAGGTGAACAAAAATCATAGTGGTTAGATGTTATTGAAGTTAGACCTCGAGAAACCATATGATCGTATTTATTGGTACTTCACTAATGATACTTTTCAGGTCGTGCAGTATATTGAATAGTGGGTCAATTGGATCATGAGCTGTTTGTCTGGCCTAACAATGACCTTCTACTACGGAATGGGGAAAAGAAAAGACAAGGGGTTTTAAGCCACTACGAAGGCTACAACAGGGATATTGGTTGTCTATATGTATGTGTACTCTCCATTAGGAGACCATATCATTTGATTGATTGACCAGGTGCAGACAAAGCATATATACAGAGTAAACTATTGAGAGGGAGCCACATCTATCACATAGTTGCTTTTTTGTCGACCTTATTCACTATGTGTAAGCTTCAGTCATCAAATTCGGATAATACAAGGTGCGCATGAGTGTTTTCTGAGAAATTGCCAAAAAGTTTGTTTGGAGAAGTCAAAATTTTTTATCTCTAATAATGTGAATAGAGGTTTATCGGAGTTTATAAGTAGAGAGAGCAGTATTAAGGTTTCTAAGAAGTTGGGGAAGTATCTCGGAATCCCAAGTTCTCCAAAAACGATTAACAAAGATACTTTTGGTGGGGTGCTCGAGCAAGCAACCTGGAGACTTAACAGGTTCAAGAGTAAGTCTCTAAGCTTTGTCGGGAGGATTATATTTGGGACCCACCAAAACTAAAGGAAGCATCATCTCGCTTTTATAGTAGTTGGATGATGTTTTGATGGTTTTCGAGAAGCTGCCACACGTTGGTTTTACGAGCCTTAGTAGAGAGAATATGTGTTTTCTTGAGAAATCTTTTACAGCTGTTGAACGGGAAAGTTCCATTAGGCGTATGGGTTTAATCCTATGTTTTATCAAAATTGTTGGGACGTTGTTGGTGATTTGGTCTCACATTTTGTTTTTGACATGTTTACTATGGGAAAACTTCTAGAAGGGACTACTGACGTGTTTTTGCATCTGATTGCCAAGGTAATGAAATTCGAAAATATCATACATTTCGCTTGGTTAGTCTTTGTAATGTACAATTTAAATTTATCATGCAAACAATGGCGACCCAATTGAAATAGTTTATGCTAAAGCTAATATGGCCAGATCAACCGAAGCGCATCCCGGAAGATAAAGCATAGAAACCATATGATCGTATTTATTGGTACTTCACTAAAGATACTTTTCAGGTCGTGCAGTATATTGAATAGTGGGTCAATTGGATCATGAACTGTGTGTCTGGCCTAACAATGACCTTCTACTACGGAATGGGGAAAAGAAAAGACAAGGGGTTTTAAGCCACTACGAAGGCTACAACAGGGATATTGATTGTCTATATGTATGTGTACTTTCCATTAGGAGACCATATCATTTGATTGATCGACCAGGTGCAGACAAAGCATATAAACCGAGTAAACTATTGAGAGGGAGCCACATCTATCACATAATTGCTTTTTTGTCGACCTTATTCACTATGTGTAAGCTTCAGTCATCAAATTCGGATAATACAAAGTGCGCATGAGTGTTTTCTGAGACATTGCCAAAAAGTTTGTTTGGAGAAATCAAAATTTTTTATCTCTAATAATGTGAATAGAGGTTTATCGGAGTTTATAAGTAGAGAGAGCAGTATTAAGGTTTCTAAGAAGTTGGGGAAGTATCTCGGAATCCCAAGTTCTCCAAAAACGATTAACAAAGATACTTTTGGTGGGGTGCTCGAGCAAGCAACCTGGAGACTTAACAGGTTCAAGAGTAAGTCTCTAAGCTTTGTCGGGAGGATTATATTTGGGACCCGCCAAAACTAAAGGAAGCATCATCTCGCTTTTATAGTAGTTGGATGATGTTTTGATGGTTTTCGAGAAGCTGCCACACGTTGGTTTTACGAGCCTTAGTAGAGAGAATATGTGTTTTCTTGAGAAATCTTTTACAGTTGTTGAACGGGAAAGTTCCTTTAGGCGTATGGGTTTAATCCTATGTTTTATCAAAATTGTTGGGACGTTGTTGGTCATTTGGTCTCACATTTTGTTTTTGACTTGTTTACTATTGGAAAACTTCTAGAAGGGACTACTGACGTGTTTTTGCATCTGATTGCCAAGGTAATGAAATTCGAAAATATCATACATTTCGCTTGGTTAGTCTTTGTAATGTACAATTTAAATTTATCACGCAAACAATGGCAACCCAATTGAAATAGTTTATGCTAAAGCTAATATGGCCAGATCAACCGAACCGCATCCCGGAAGGTAAAGCATAGAAACCATATGATCGTATTTATTGGTACTTCACTAAAGATACTTTTCAGGTCGTGCAGTATATTGAATCGTGGGTCAATTGGATCATGAGCTGTTTGTCTGGCCTAACTATGACCTTCTACTATGGAATGGGGAAAAGAAAAGACAAAGGGTTTTAAGCCACTACGAAGGCGACAACAGGGATATTGATTGTCTATATGTATGTGTACTCTCCATTAGGAGACCGTATTATTTGTTTGATCGACCAGGTGCATACATAGCATATAAACCGAGTAAACTCTTGAGAGGGAGCCACATATATCACATAGTTGCTTTTTTCTCGACCTTATTCACTATGTGTAAGCTTCAGTCATCAAATTCGGATAATACAAGGTGCGCATGAGTGTTTTCTGAGGCATTGGCAAACGTTTGTTTGGAGAAATCAAATTTTTCTATCTCTAGTAATGTGAATAGATCTTTATCGGAGTTTATAAGTAGAGAGAGCAGTATTAAGGTTTCTAAGAAGTTGGGGAAGTATCTCGGACTCCCAAGTTCTCCAAAAACGATTAACAAAGATACTTTTGGTGGGGTGCTCGAGCAAGCAACCTGGAGACTTAACAAGTTCAAGAGTAAGTCTCTAAGCTTTGTCAGGAGGATTAGATTTGGGACCCGCCAAAACTAAAGGAAGCATCATCTCGCTATTATATTAGTCGGATGATGTTGTGAAGGTTTTCGAGATTCTGCCACACGTTGGTTTTTCGAGCCTTAGTAGATAGAATATGTGTTTTCTTGAGAAATATTTTATTTTTGTTGAACGGGAAAGTTCAATTAGGCGTACGGGTTTCATCTTACGTTTTATCAAAATTGTTGGGACGTTGTTGGTGATTTGGTCTCACATTTTGTTTTTGACTTGTTTACAATGGGAAAGCTTCTAGAAGGGACTACTGACGTGTTTTAGGTTCTGATTGCCAAGGTAATGAAACTCGAAACCATCATACATTTCGCTTGGTTAGTCTTTTTAATGTTCAACTTAAATTTTTTATGAAAACAATGGTGAGCCAATTGAAATAGTTTATGCTAAAGCTAATATGGCCAGATCAAGCGAGCTGCATCCCGGAAGATAAAGTGTGGACAATATTGACGTAGTACAAGAACCACTTCATATTATGAGGTGAACAAAAATCATAGTGGTTAGATGTTATTGAAGTTAGACCTCGAGAAACCATATGATCGTATTTATTGGTACTTCACTAAAGATACTTTTCAGGTCGTGCAGTATATTGAATAGTGGGTCAATTGGATCATGAGCTGTTTGTCTGGCCTAACAATGACCTTCTACTACGGAATGGGGAAAAGAAAAGACAAGGGGTTTTAAGCCACTACGAAGGCTACAATAGGGATATTGATTGTCTATATGTATGTGTACTCTCCATTAGGAGACCATATCATTTGATTGATTGACCAGGTGCAGACAAAGCATATATACCGAGTAAACTATTGACAGGGAGCCACATATATCACATAGTTGCTTTTTTGTTGACCTTATTCACTATGTGTAAGCTTCAGTCATCAAATTCGGATAATACAAGGTGCGCATGAGTGTTTTCTGAGAAATTGCCAAAAAGTTTGTTTAGAGAAGTAAAGATTTTTTATCTCTAATAATGTGAATAGAGGTTTATCGGAGTTTATAAGTAGAGAGAGCAGTATTAAGGTTTCTAAGAAGTTGGGGAAGTATCTCGGAATCCCAAGTTCTCCAAAAACGATTAACAAAGATACTTTTGGTGGGGTGCTCTAGCAAGCAACCTGGAGACTTAACAGGTTCAAGAGTAAGTCTCTAAGCTTTGTCGGGAGGATTAGATTTGGGACCCGCCAAAACTAAAGGAAGCATCATCTCGCTTTTATAGTAGTTGGATGATGTTTTGATGGTTTTCGAGAAGCTGCCACACGTTGGTTTTACGAGCCTTAGTAGAGAGAATATGTGTTTTCTTGAGAAATCTTTTACAGCTGTTGAACGGGAAAGTTCCATTAGGCGTATGGGTTTAATCCTATGTTTTATCAAAATTGTTGGGACGTTGTTGGTGATTTTGTCTCACATTTTGTTTTTGACTTGTTTACTATGGGTAAACTTCTAGAAGGGACTACTGACGTGTTTTTGCATCTGATTGCCAAGGTAATGAAATTCGAAACTATCATACATTTCGCTTGGTTAGTCTTTGTAATGTACAATTTAAATTTATAATGCAAACAATGGCGACCCAATTGAAATTGTTTATGCTAAAGCTAATACAGCCAGATCAACCGTACCGCATCCCGGAAGATAAAGTGTGGACAATATTGACGTAGTACAAGAACCACTTCATATTATGAGGTGAACAAAAATCATAGTGGTTAGATGTTATTGAAGTTAGACCTCGAGAAACCATATGATCGTATTTATTGGTACTTCACTAAAGATACTTTTCAGGTCGTGTAGTATATTGAATAGTGGGTCAATTGGATCATGAGCTGTTTGTCTGGCCTAACAATGACTACTACTACGGAATGGGGAAAAGAAAAGACAAGGGGTTTTAAGCCACTACGAAGGCTACAACAGGGATATTGATTGTCTATATGTATGTGTACTCTCCATTAGGAGACCATATCATTTGATTGATTGACCAGGTGCAGACAAAGCATATATACCGAGTAAACTATTGAGAGGGAGCCACATCTATCACATAGTTGCTTTTTTGTCGACCTTATTCACTATGTGTAAGCTTCAGTCATCAAATTCGGATAATACAAGGTGCGCATGAGTGTTTTCTGAGAAATTGCCAAAAAGTTTGTTTGGAGAAGTCAAAATTTTTTATCTCTAATAATGTGAATAGAGGTTTATCGGAGTTTATAAGTAGAGAGAGCAGTATTAAGGTTTCTAAGAAGTTGGGGAAGTATCTTGGAATCCCAAGTTCTCCAAAAACGATTAACAAAGATACTTTTGGTGGGGTACTCGAGCAAGCAACCTGGAGACTTAACAGGTTCAAGAGTAAGTCTCTAAGCTTTGTCGGGAGGATTATATTTGGGACCCGCCATAACTAAAGGAAGCATCATCTCGCTTTTATAGTAGTTGGATGATGTTTTGATGGTTTTCGAGAAGCTGCCACACGTTGGTTTTACGAGCCTTAGTAGAGAGAATATGTGTTTTCTTGAGAAATCTTTTACAGTTGTTGAACGGGAAAGTTCCATTAGGCGTATGGGTTTAATCCTATGTTTTATCAAAATTGTTGGGACGTTGTTGGTGATTTGGTCTCACATTTTGTTTTTGACATGTTTACTATGGGAAAACTTCTAGAAGGGACTACTGACATGTTTTTGCATCTGATTGCCAAGGTAATGAAATTTGAAACAATCATACATTTCGCTTGGTTAGTCTTTGTAATGTACAATTTAAATTTATAATGCAAACAATGGCGACCCAATTGAAATTGTTTATGCTAAAGCTAATACGGCCAGATCAATCGTACCGCATCCCGGAAGATAAAGCTTAGACAATGTAGACGAAGTACAAGAAGCACTTCATATTATGAGCTGAACAAAAATCACCGAGGTTAGATGTTATTGAAGTTAGACCTCGAAAAACTATATGATCGTATTTATTTTGACTTCACTAAAGATACTTTTTAGGTCGTGCAGTATAGTGAATCGTGGGTCAGTTGGATCATGAGCTGTGTGTCTGGCCTAACAATGACCTTCTACTACGGAATGGGGAAAAGAAAAGACAAGGGGTTTTAAGCCACTACGAAGGCTACAACAGGGATATTGATTGTCTATATATATGTGTACTCTCCATTAGGAGACCATATCATTTGATTGATTGACCAGGTGCAGACAAAGCATATATACCGAGTAAACTATTGAGAGGGAGCCAAATCTATCACATAGTTGCTTTTTTGTCGACCTTATTCACTATGTGTAAGCTTCAGTCATCAAATTCGGATAATACAAGGTGCGCATGAGTGTTTTCTGAGGCATTGGCAAAATGTTTGTTTGGAGAAATCAAAATTTTCTATCTCTAGTAATGTGAATAGAGGTTTATCGGAGTTTATAAGTAGAGAGAGCAGTATTAAGGTTTCTAAGAAGTTGGGGAAGTATCTCGGAATCCCAAGTTCTCCAAAAACGATTAACAAAGATACTTTTGGTGGGGTGCTCGAGCAAGCAACCTGGAGACTTAACAAGTTCAAGAGTAAGTCTCTAAGCTTTGTCAGGAGGATTAGATTTGGGACCCGCCAAAACTAAAGGAAGCATCATCTCGCTTTTATACTAGTTGGAAGATGTTGTGAAGGTTTTCGAGAAGCTGCCACATGTTGGTTTTACGAGCCTTAGTTGAGAGAATATGTGTTTTCTTGAGAAATGTTTTATTGTTGTTGAACGGGAAAGTTCCATTAGGCGTATGGGTTTATTCCGACGTTTTATCTAAATTATTGGGACGTTGTTGGTGATTTAGTCTCACATTTTGTTTTTGACTTGTTTACAATGGGAAAGCTTCTAGAAGGGACTACTGACGTGTTTTAGGTTATGATTGCCAAGGTAATGAAACTCGAAACCATCATACATTTCGCTTGGTTAGTCTTTTTAATGTTCAACTTAAATTTGTCATGAAAACAATGGTGAGCCAATTGAAATAGTTTATGCTAAAGCTAATATGGCCAGATCAAGCGAGGTGCATCCCGGAAGATAAAGTGTGGACAATATTGACGTAGTACAAGAACCACTTCATATTATGAGGTGAACAAAAATCATAGTCGTTAGATGTTATTGAAGTTAGACCTCGAAAAACTATATGATCGTATTTATTTTGACTTCACTAAAGATACTTTTTAGGTCGTGCAGTATTGTGAATCGTGGGTCAGTTGGATCATGAGCTGTGTGTCTGGCCTAACAATGTCCTTCTACTACGGAATGGGGAAAAGAAACGACAAGGGGTTTTAAGCCACTACGAAGGCTACAACAGGGATATTCATTATCTATATGTATGTGTACTCTCCATTAGGAGACCATATCATTTGATTGATTGACCACGTGCAGACAAAGCATATATACCGAGTAAACTATTGAGAGGGAGCCACATCTATCACATAGTTGCTTTTTTGTCGACCTTATTCACTATGTGTAAGCTTCAGTCATCAAATTCGGATAATACAAGGTGCGCATGAGTGTTTTCTGAGACATTGCCAAAAAGTTTGTTTGGAGAAGTCAAAATTTTTTATCTCAAATAATGTGAATAGAGGTTTATCGGAGTTTATAAGTAGAGAGAGCAGTATTAAGGTTTCTAAGAAGTTGGGGAAGTATCTCGGAATCCCAAGTTCTCCAAAAACGATTAACAAAGATACTTTTGGTGGGGTGCTCGAGCAAGCAACCTGGAGACTTAACAGGTTCAAGAGTAAGTCTCTAAGCTTTGTCGGGAGGATTAGATTTGGGACCCGCCAAAACTAAAGGAAGCATCATCTCGCTTTTATAGTAGTTGGATGATGTTTTGATGGTTTTCGAGAAGCTGCCACACGTTGGTTTTACGAGCCTTAGTAGAGAGAATATGTGTTTTCTTGAGAAATCTTTTACAGTTGTTGAACGGGAAAGTTCCATTAGGCGTATGGGTTTAATCCTATGTTTTATCAAAATTGTTGGGACGTTGTTGGTGATTTGGTCTCACATTTTGTTTTTGACTTGTTTACTATGGGAAAACTTCTAGAAGGGACTACTGACGTGTTTTTGCATCTGATTGCCAAGGTAATGAAATTCGAAAATATCATACATTTCGCTTGGTTAGTCTTTGTAATGTACAATTTAAATTTATCATGCAAACAATGGCGACCCAATTGAAATAGTTTATGCTAAAGCTATTATGGCCAGATCAAGCGAGTTGCATCCCGGAAGATAAAGTGTGGACAATATTGACGTAGTACAAGAACCACTTCATATTATGAGGTGAACAAAAACCACAGTGGTTAGATGTTATTGAAATTAGACCTCGAGAAACCATATGATTCTAATTCTTGGGACTTCACTAAAGATACTTTTCAAATCGTGCAGTATAGTGAATCGTGGGTCAATTGGATCATGAGCTGTGTGTCTAGCCTAACAATTATCTTCTACTAAGGAATGGGGAAAAGAAATGACAAGGGGTTTTAAGCCACTACGAAGGCTACGACAGGGATATTGATTGTCTATATGTTTGTGTACTCTTCATTAGGAGACCATATCATTTGATTGATCGATCAGGTGTAGACATATCATATAAACCGAGTAAACTAGTGAGAGGGAGCCACATCTATCACATAATTGCTTTTTCGGTGACCTTATTCACTATGTGCAAGCTTCAGTCATCAAATTCGGATAATACGAGGTGTGCATGATTGTTTTCTGAGGTGTTGGTGAAAAGTTGTTTTGGAGAAATCAAAATTTTTTATCTCTAATAATGTGAATAGAGGTTTATCGGAGTTTATAAGTAGAGAGAGCAGTATTAAGGTTACTAAGAAGTTGGGGAAGTATCTCGGAATCCCAAGTTCTCCAAAAACGATTAACAAAGATACTTTTGGGTGGGGTGCTCGAGCGAGCAACCTGGAGACTTAAGAGGTTCAAGAGTAAGTCTCTAAGCTTTGTCGGCAGGATTAGATTTTGGACCCGCCAAAACTAAAGGAAGCATCATCTTGCTATTATACTAGTCGGATGAAGTTGTAAAGTTTTTCGAGAAGCTGCCAAACGTTGGTTTTATGAGGCCTTAGTAGAGAGAATATGCGTTTTCTTGAGAAATCTTTTACAATTGTTGAACGGGAAAGTTCAATTAGGCGTATGGGTTTAATCTTACGTTTTATTTTAAAATTGTTGGGACGTTTTTGGTGATTTGGTCTCAGATTTTTTTTTTAACTTGTTTACTATGGAAAAGCTTCTAAAAGGGACTATTCACGTGTTTTTGGTTATGTTTGCCAAGGTAATGAAACTCGAAACTATCATACATTTCGCTTGGTTAGTCTTTGTAAAGTACAACTTAAATTTATCTTGAAAACAATAGTGGGCCAATCGAAATAGTTTATGCTAAAGCTAATATGGCTAGATCAAGCGAACTGCATCCCGGAAGATAGAGTGTGGACAATATTGACGTAGGACAAGAAGCACTTCATATTATGAGGTGAACAAAAATCGCAGAGTTTAGATGTTATTGAATTTAGACCTCGAGAAACCATATGATCGTATTTATTGGTACTTCACTAAAGATACTTTTCAGGTCGTGCAGTATATTGAATCGTGGGTCAATTGGATCATGAGCTGTGTGTCTGGCCTAACTATGACCTTCTACTATGGAATGGGGAAAAGAAAAGACAAGGGGTTTTAAGCCACTACGAAGGCTACAACAGGGATATTGATTGTCTATATGTATGTGTACTCTCCATTAGGAGACCATATTATTTGTTTGATCGACCAGGTGCATACATAGCATATAAACCGAGAAAACTCTTGAGAGGGAGCCACATCTATCACATAGTTGCTTTTTTGTCGACCTTATTCACTATGTGTAAGCTTCAGTCATCAAATTCGGATAATACAAGGTGCGCATGAGTGTTTTCTGAGAAATTGCCAAAAAGTTTGTTTGGAGAAGTCAAAATTTTTTATCTCTAATAATGTGAATAGAGGTTTATCGGAGTTTATAAGTAGAGAGAGCAGTATTAAGGTTTCTAAGAAGATGGGGAAGTATCTCGGAATCCCAAGTTCTCCAAAAACGATTAACAAAGATACTTTTGGTGGGGTGCTCGAGCAAGCAACCTGGAGACTTAACAGGTTCAAGAGTAAGTCTCTAAGCTTTGTCGGGAGGATTAGATTTGGGACCCGCCAAAACTAAAGGAAGCATCATCTCGCTTTTATAATAGTTGGATGATGTTTTGATGGTTTTCGAGAAGCTGCCACACGTTGGTTTTACGAGCCTTAGTAGAGAGAATATGTGTTTTCTTTAGAAATCTTTTACAGTTGTTGAACGGGAAAGTTCTATTAGGCGTATGGGTTTAATCCTATGTTTTATCAAAATTGTTGGGACGTTGTTGGTGATTTGGTCTCACATTTTGTTTTTGACTTGTTTACTATGGGAAAGCTTCTAAAAGGGACTACTCACGTGTTTTTGGTTCTGTTTGCCAAGGTAATGAAACTCGAAACTATCATACATTTCCCTTGGTTAGTCTTTGTAATGTACAATTTAAATTTATAATGCAAACAATGGCGACCCAATTGAAATTGTTTATGCTAAAGCTAATACGGCCAGATCAATCGTACCGCATCCCGGAAGATAAAGCTTAGACAATGTAGACGAAGTACAAGAAGCACTTCATATTATGAGCTGAACAAAAATCACAGAGGTTAGATGTTATTGAAGTTAGACCTCGAGAAACCATATGATCGTATTTATTGGTACTTCACTAAAGATACTTTTCAGGTCGTGCAGTATATTGAATAGTGGGTCAATTGGATCATGAGCTGTTTGTCTGGACTAACTATGACCTTCTACTATGGAATGGGGAAAAGAAAAGACAAGGGGTTTTAAGCCACTACGAAGGCGACAACAGGGATATTGATTGTCTATATGTATGTGTACTCTCCATTAGGAGACCGTATTATTTGTTTGATCGACCAGGTGCATACATAGCATATAAACCGAGTAAACTCTTGAGAGGGAGCCACATATATCACATAGTTGCTTTTTTGTCGACCTTATTCACTATGTGTAAGCTTCAGTCATCAAATTCGGATAATACAAGGTGCGCATGAGTGTTTTCTATGGCATTGGCAAAGCGTTTGTTTGGAGAAATCAAATTTTTCTATCTCTAGTAATGTGAATAGAGGTTTATCGGAGTTTATAAGTAGAGAGAGCAGTATTAAGGTTTCTAAGAGGTTAGGGAAGTATCTCGGAATCCCAAGTTCTCCAAAAACGATTAACAAAGATACTTTTGGTGGGGTGCTCGAGCAAGCAACCTGGAGACTTAACAAATTCAAGAGTAAGTCTCTAAGCTTTGTCAGGAGGATTAGATTTGGGACCCGCCAAAACTAAAGGAAGCATCATCTCGCTATTATACTAGTTGGAAGATGTTGTGATGGTTTTCGAGAAGCTGCCACATGTTGGTTTTACGAGCCTTAGTTGAGAGAATATGTGTTTTCTTGAGAAATGTTTTATTGTTGTTGAACGGGAAAGTTCCATTAGGCGTATGGGTTTATTCCGACGTTTTATCTAAATTATTGGGACGTTGTTGGTGATTTAGTCTCACATTTTGTTTTTGACTTGTTTACAATGGGAAAGCTTCTAGAAGGGACTACTGACGTGTTTTAGGTTATGATTGCCAAGGTAATGAAACTCGAAACCATCATACATTTCGCTTGGTTAGTCTTTTTAATGTTCAACTTAAATTTGTCATGAAAACAATGGTGAGCCAATTGAAATAGTTTATGCTAAAGCTAATATGGCCAGATCAAGCGAGGTGCATCCCGGAAGATAAAGTGTGGACAATATTGACGTAGTACAAGAACCACTTCATATTATGAGGTGAACAAAAATCATAGTCGTTAGATGTTATTGAAGTTAGACCTCGAAAAACTATATGATCGTATTTATTTTGACTTCACTAAAGATACTTTTTAGGTCGTGCAGTATAGTGAATCGTGGGTCAGTTGGATCATGAGCTGTGTGTCTGGCCTAACAATGTCCTTCTACTACGGAATGGGGAAAAGAAACGACAAGGGGTTTTAAGCCACTACGAAGGCTACAACAGGGATATTCATTGTCTATATGTATGTGTACTCTCCATTAGGAGACCATATCATTTGATTGATTGACCACGTGCAGACAAAGCATATATACCGAGTAAACTATTGAGAGGGAGCCACATCTATCACATAGTTGCTTTTTTGTGATCTTATTCACTATGTGCTAAGCTTCAGTCATCAAATTCGGATAATACACGGTGCGCATGAGTGTTTTCTGAGGCATT
>JAKUCM010006852.1:0-19710 GCA_023374145.1 Lepidium sativum | reverse complement strand
AAAGGTATGGGCTTGGTAGAGTTTAGTAGATCTTGGTAGAGTTTGGTCGACCTTTTCTACTATGTGGTAGAGTTTGGTAGATTCCTATTTAATAATGTGATAGAGTTTGGTAGAATTAGTGACGGTAGTGTGGTAAAGCTTGGTAGAGTTTAATTGAGCTCGTCTACAGTGTGCTAGAGTTTAGTAGAGTCTTATTTGATTGTGTGGTAAAGCTTGGTAGAGTTTGGCAGATCTTGGTAGCGCTTGCCACGTGTGCTAAATTTTGGTAGAGCTTTGCAGATCTTGGATATCTATGTAGTGGTGTTTGGTAAAGTTTAGTAGACATAACTGTTTTTATTTTCTGACCATGCAGAATACACTCCTAGAAGCCACACAGTTGTTTTCATGTGCTCGGCCTCCTCATATTTGGTTAACTTAACGGAGAAACGTGTTCATGCAAACGGTTTGATGTGGATTGAATACCTTGTATGCACGTCTTAGCCGCACCATAAGCATGGCAGCGTTTGAAGATCGAGTTCACAGATCCTTACTATTACATGAGTTATTTGTACCATGTGTATGCCAAATGTGTGATGACAAGAGATGCAGCAGTTCCAGTACTTGAAGAGGTGGCTAGTAAAGTTTGTTTACCTCCTGTTGGACATAACCAACCTTGTAGGCCAAAGAACTCTTGGATGAAGAGTTGGTTTTAGTGCTCAGTACAGGCAAAATGCCCAAGGAAAGTGAAGACTTGTTCGAGATGTAAAGGTGTGGGACATAATGCAAACATGTAGAGCAGACGTCCAATCTTGAACTTGTTAGGTTTATTTTACCGTGTCAACCAAGCTCTATTCAATTTAAATCTTGCTATGTATAATGCAAACTTTTGTTATATTACTCCACAAGCAAATTTCGTCCATTACAAAATGAAATTAACTTTGATATTAACTTTGAAATTAGCTTTATTAATTACTTATATACAAACTCTACCTAGGTCTACCAATACATAGGTGAGCTTACCAATCCAAAAGCAACGCCTGCAACGTTATAATCAATACCTCATTACCAACTGTTTCATAACGCGGATATGGACTTATGCATGAAATTATCTCTGCTAGTGGAAGTTCATCCATAACCTCAACGCCGAATTTCATGCGGAAAAAACGACAAACTTATCATCTAGTCCCTTAAATACATGTCCAAGGGCTAAACACTCAATAAATTTCAGTGTGTAAATGCCACAGTCACCAGATTAGTGGTTCACCATGGACCTTATCACCCTAATGATAGAGTAAGACTTTGTCTTAAATTGTTTCCGCATTTCCAGAGCTAGCATGCTCATACGCATATATGGAATCTGTATTGATCTTGTGGCCACAAACGTCTAGGTATCAGCAATTGTAGATAGTACTCAACCAAAAGGCTGACGTCATCCACCGAGTTATCCCTGGATGTGTTGGTAATTAGCAGACACCAAAATAGTACAGATTGTACATTAAAAATGTTTAAACCAAGCTCTACCAGGATCTACCAAAATCTACCAAGGTCTACCATAACTCAACCACACATTTCATAGAAGTATACTAAACTCTACCAAGATCTACCATAACTTAACAACACACTAATTGTTGATATACCATAGCTTAACCATTCTGTTGCTAACAGAGAAGTTAAGGGAATTACAATTTGCATCTAATAAGGTGATGCAGGCGATTCACTTTGCTCTTTTATACTAGTTTGAATGGATTGTATAAGTTAGGTGCTATGTCACATCTATGGGGCCCCTAATAAGAGAACTTCCTTCGAATGGGGATATTTACGTTTAAAACAACACGTTATCCTATCAGTTAGACAAAGAAACGGTAAGTATAACACAGTCAGTTCAAACTTCATCAAACTCCACAAAACTCCACCAATATCTACCATACTAATACTTAGCTCTACCACTCTCTACATTTTCAAAGAGTGCTTATGTTAGGGAAGGTTGTGAAGTTTGTTGCTCCTTAGAGATCTGAACCTTCTACAAAACAAATCACGTTTAATTGTAAGGCATCCAAATCTATCAAACTCTATCAAAGATCTACCACATGATTATATAAATCAATCAAGCTCTACCAAAAGAATACCAAACTAACATTTAGGTTTTCACAGGGTGTTAATATTGGGGAAAGTTATGAGGTTTGCTGCTCATTAGAGATCTGAACCTTCTGCAAACAATTCATATTTAGTTGTAAGGCAGCCAAACTCTACCAAGTTCTACCAAATGATTATATAAATCAACCAAGCTCTACCAAAGAACTACCAAATGAACCTCTATATTTCTAGAGGGTGTTAATGTTGGGGACAAGGATTATGAGGTTGACTGCTCCTCATATATCCTTTCAATTTGAAAAGAAAATGTAATGGAGTTAGTACATTAAATCCACCAATCTCTACCATAGTTTAGCACATACATATGTTTTAGATCTACCACAGTTAAAACTAAAGAAAGAAAAAGTATATATTATGTCTATATAACGTTATAAATAAAGTCTACCAAACTCTGCCGCAGAGGTTACAAAGTCTCCACCACACATATCCAATTCATACAACATAAATTTGGACTTCGATACGATTAATTCATAATCAAGTACACTCTTACCGATTTCTTCCCAGCTTAGGCCTCAACATCTTCTTCTCGGGTCTCACTTCCACGAGAGTGACTTTCATACACATCATACTTCTTAGGTTCTTCCAAAGCCATAATCGATCGTTTTGCCTCCAATACCTAAAGAAGGCGTTCATTGATCGAGTTCTGTTGTGACATGGCTTCCTCAAGACTACAAAGTCTATCATCTGTCACGGTCCGCTCTATACTTTTCTCCTCTAGTCTTGCAATTCATTCAGACGTGTTGATTTTATCAAATTTCATCACGTCAAAAGGATATTTCATGGACTAAAAAATTCTAACATCATGGTCTTCTCTTCTCCTTGTTTGTTGGTCTCAAACTCCTTCCTCCATTTCTTCTCCAATATTTTTTTTTTCCTTTTCTTTCTCTTTTTCCCTAGCCACCTTCTGAAATTCGGTCATTCATATCGGGTTGTAACTCTAAAAGTTCATTTGCCTTTGGACTATCGTGAGATTCTTATCAATACATTTCCTCTTCTTTGTCACATTCGACTTTGACTTTGCCTTCTATGCGCTTAGGAGCTCATGTTGGGCTCATCGGCCTTCCG
Organism: Lepidium sativum; assembly: GCA_023374145.1. Taxonomy (NCBI): domain Eukaryota; kingdom Viridiplantae; phylum Streptophyta; class Magnoliopsida; order Brassicales; family Brassicaceae; genus Lepidium; species Lepidium sativum. The sequence continues at coordinate 16,515 of JAKUCM010006852.1, read as the reverse complement.
TTTTGTAGTTTTAAAAGTCGGGATAACCGAAAACGTTTCATCTAATGTCCTATTGAGAATGTCTCCAGTCATTCCGTCAAATTTGGGATCTCGAGTATCTCTAGGCCATTTAGGGTATATGTCGTCGTAAGGCTTTTGGAGAAAATGCACCACATGAACCTACAAATTAGGAAAAAATTTAAGAATTAAAAGATATACTATATCTACCAAACTCAACCAAAATTTGCTAAAATCTACAATAGCTCTACCACACGTCAACCAAATTCTATCATAGCTCTACCACACATCAACCAAAGTCTACAATAGTTCTACCACACATCAACCAAATTTTACCATCGCTTATCCAACACCTACCAAAATCTATCAAAGTCCACCGAGACTCTACCACACACCAAATAAACTTCTACCAAGATCTACCAATTGGGGAAGCTTACTTCGTTGTCGTCAGATGTCTTCTAAATCAATTTTGAACACATGCTCCATATCTATATCATGGCACGTGCGCGACGCCCACTGCATAAGTGAAATTGGGTCATCTCTTCTACATCCACACATTACTCCTAGATGTGGGATATACTCGAACGCCCATATTTGGAGCACATGCACAAGGCCATGCAAATTCAACATTGAAGTTGTCAGTGATGCTTGAGAGAGCGAATTGAGAAGGGATTGAAATGCAACTTCCCCCCATCCCAAGGATGCCTCTCAAATATTTTCGGATCCATCACCGATTTGACATAGTAAATAGGGATCCTACAATTGGTGTGCAAGTCAAAACTAGCTACATGCAACACAACCAACAACCCCATCATCTTCCTCTTAGCAAAAGACCAGTCATTGCATCCCTTTAATATCTGGTCAAACTCAGCCCTGTTTGGACCATCACCATGTACTGATAACAACATTTTACCATCAAATAAACCTACTGCAAGATTCAATCATTGTAATACAGTAAGTTGTCACAAAGATGGTGAAAATAGAGCATAAAAACATAGATTAAACAAAAAAACAGAGAATTATATGAAAAGTATAGCACAAACTTAATCAATCAACAATGAAAGATAATAGGTTCTTGAGGAGTGGGATCAATTATCAAATCATCACTAGGGGATCCAGACTTGCTTAACAACCTATATAAATTACCTCTAGGCAATGAATCAAATTAATCACATTCATTCTCATGCAATGAGACTCAAAATAATCTACAATCAAACTTGGCTCTCACCAACGATTTATAGACCAAGAGGCACTAAGAACAGACCTAGACAATCCTAATAACACCCTAGACATTCAATATCTTGAGCTAGGAATGATTATCGTAATTGAGATTCATTCAAACATTTTCACAAACACTTTGTGGGTGGAAAACACCAAATCTCATATTTCAATTGATCAAAGAGAAATAAGCATTAATTGCACCTAAACTTAAGAGATCTAAGGATAAACAACCTTAAGCAAGCCTAGAAATCCCTAGATCTACACGAATCTAACTTATTTCCACAAGAACCCTAATGGATCTACTCGATCTCCATCATAAAAAGCATAAACCTAGAAAATGAAATGATAAACATCAAAAGAGAGATACAAATAGATGAGCAACTATGACTAAAGACTAAAATTTAAATAAGCAAAGGATCACAAATGATCAATGATTCAAATATGGGAATTACAAGGAAAAAGAGAAAAAAAGGATCTTAGTCTTTTTGCCAAAAGAGGTAAAAACGAGGATAATCCTCTTAATAACATAAGGAGACTATTTATAGTCTTTTCTAAAAGAAGCCTAAAAAAATCAGCACAGAAAAAATCAACAAATCTGGTGGAAGAAAAGCACTCGACTAAGCCTTGCTCGAGTATGCTGGTCGAGCATTCTGTTTTTAGCCAAATCTTCTAATTTATGTTCTGAATGTCGCTCCTAGGTTGATCGTTTCATCTATGCGTCTTCACGAAGTCTGGAATCCTCCAAATTATGTTCTAAAAGTATCTAGAACCACTCCTTATGCACATGTATGCTATGCAAGAAGCAAAGTATGCAATATGAACCTTAAAGGACTCTAAAGTGATAACAATAATATGGATATGAATGCAAAATATGTTGAATAATGCTTCTAAAATGTGCTAAAATGCAGAAATATAATGTATTAAACTCATGTTAACCCATAAATCTCTGACCGCTAAGCTTGCATCATTACGATCAGGTAACCCACAGTTCAACTGCGTGATATGGTGAAACTCATTCAGAGAAAATCTGATTGGGCGACCATCGGCAAGCACCCACAACTCATTCACCTTTGGTGTGTGAAGCATATTCCCCAACACATATTGTACATTTTTGCTTGACCATGAGAACCGTCAGCCGGCAAACTGCACTATAAGACCAAGTTGAGAATTCCTCTGTATGTTATGTAAGCATCAACGCCAATAAGATCCCTCATTGATGTAATCTTCTTCAATATGCAATAGTGGTTGATGCTTATGTATATCAACGAGCGCCTTCCTCTTTCAACAACCCTCTTATGGTATTTTTCGTCATCCCCCATTGCTGTGGAAAATAAACAAGAAAATAGTTAAATTTTAAATTATACCAAAGTATGCCAAAAAACCAAACTCTACCACACTATAAAAAAATTCTACCAAATTCTACCACACTATAAACAAATTCTACTACACTATAAACTAGATTCACCATTCTCTACCACACTATAAACAAACTCTACCAAAGTCTACCACACTATAAACTAATTCTGCCAAACCCTACCACACAATAAACTACATTTACCAAACTCTACCAACGAACTTTTACAAAAAACAAACTTGGCCAACATTTAACAAAGACAAACCTAGAAAATCTACCAAAATTGGCTAACATATAACAACTTGTAAGTTTAGCACAAATCTAGAAAAAAAATATTCGAAATGTTAAAGAATTTGAAATATGTCGGTCGAAATCCCTAAACATATGCTATATTACCTTTAATGCACAAGATCCATTTGAGAAATTCGAAAAAGAAATCGAATTTTGGAGAAGAAATTTCCAAAAAAGGAGTTAAACAGAATAGTTTTTTTTTTCTTTTTGACAGTTTTTTTCAATGGTAATTTTGTAAATAAGTGAACAAATATTTTCTGTGACTTTTCCCATACTTTTTTGAAAAGAGAATTGAAAACTATTTAAATTATTAGCGTCTAATTATGGAGTAGTTAAGTCCTTACTCCTATATATAATCAATGAATAATGGAACGCTTGCTTTTACATAAGAAAAAGTAATGGAACACTTGACTTGACCATAGATGGCGTCCAACTTTTTCACGAGTGGTTACCATTTCAGACAAGTCATTCTTTTCTCTACCTCCTTAAGTCTGTATAAGTGCATGAAATGTGAGTCACAATGATTCATTTATTAAAGATATAAAAACAACTGTTCAGGTGATCAGAAAGAGTGAGATCCAAACATAGTAATTAAGATGAGGTCTTCTACACTCTTTTCCATGATTTTTCTCCTCCTCGTGTTTTCGCTACATTGTGATGAAGCTCTTGTTGCTGCTAATACTCAAATCCGCAAACTTAGTGAGTTTCTTCTCTCTTTTCTTTTTCCAATATCTAACATATCTCATCTTTTTTGTTTGTCAACTAGTTTATTGGCTTTTAAATCCCCTCATACTACTGCGGGTAGGCGGTTCGATCTCTGGTGCCTTGAGAATTTGTAAAGTGACTATACCACTGGGCCACCTGTCCTCGACACATATCCCATCCTTTTTAGTTACTAAAAATATATATATGTCAGTTATATTATGATTCTATCCAATCATATTCTTTATACTTTTAGAAACTTTTTAGATGTATTCTATGAGTTTAGGGAGCATGAAGAAGTTTTGATTCAATATCAAGTTTCTACATCTACAGACAAAGAAAGTAAAATATACTACTATATTACTGGTCAAGAAAAATACAGTATAATATATATATATATGTATATATTAATGGGATAAGATAAATAAGTGATATTTATATTTTATTTGTGCTAGATGATTGTCTCCCGCCATGTGCCGTATTAAGTATTATTCTAAAAACTTTAGATAAATTGTTAAAATTTGAATTTAGCGTTGAGGACTAGTAATATATAGTATCAAATTATTGTTTTTATTTGGATTCCTTTTCTAGAATTTTGGTTTATGAATAATAGTATCGAAAGTATAGTACAATAAGGTTTTATGGTATTCAGAATTTTAATAAAATAAATTACTACTAATTCTAAATAAAATTATATTTTATTTTTTTACAAAAACAAATATTTTTAGTTGAAAAATTCAATAATTAAATGAATTTTTAATTTGTCTGTAAAGAACTTTAAAACATCATCTATTATGATATACTATAACTGAACCATTTAAAGTTTGATGTAAATATACCGTGTAATTAAAACCATTTGAAAAAAAAAATATATATATATATATATATATATATATAACGTGTAATTTAATGATGAACACAGAAGAGGGAATTGGGGGAAGCTTGGGAGACAACAATGGTAGGAATGATGGACACCATCTCCCGACTTGCAGCAGTCCCGCAGAACAAGTAGACTGTGAACCAATTCGTGAATGAATGTTTTATATATATATATATATATATATATGAGTGTGTGTGTGTGTGTGTTTGTGTGTGTTGCATGTATAATATTGTTCAAAGGCGCAATGTTTTTTCATTGATGCATATACAATAAACAATCTTAAGAATCATGATCGTCTTGTCACTTTCATTCCCCTAAATCTTCCATCAGCTCTTTTTATTTTTCATCATATCTTTTGTAATCCTTCGTGATTAATATATACTTTTTTATCATCCAAACTCTATATATAGGGGACAACTTATCATCGCTAATTTAGGGTGGGCTTGGTTTAGGCTAACTATGCTAGGGAGATATAACTTTATGTGTTATGATTGCATAAGAATAATATCAAAGTTCTAGAAGATATAGAGTGCGATGAAGACGACATAAGCTGTTTGTTTCTGTAATTTATTTTCGTAATAACAAACCACAAAGCATAGCATACGAAAAGTATGCATAAATTAGGAGACCTAAATGAAGCTCTTAAGATGCTTTTAACCAAATAAAATAGAGAGAATACGAAACCAGATGATTACTACAATTCTGGACCTGATTACTGACTACTATAAGAAACGAAGAACGTACATAACTCGGAATGTAGCGTCAAGCATCAAATTTAACAAAGAATAACATACAAATGAAAAATGAGCAAAACAAAATATAGGAGATAATTAAGAAGAAAATTTTATTTAATGATCCATATTGAGATCTGAATAATAAGCCAAATCAATTACAACTATAGTATTTAATAATTCATAAATTTAAATAGAAATCAAGAGGCAAATATGCTTCCTAAAGAATAGCATAACCTAAAGCAGAAGCGATAGCCATGACAGCCTGAACTATCATTATCACCTAATTGCACTGAGACGGGACTAAAAACGGGGACGGGAACTAGGACTTAAAACGGCAAAACTCAAAATTTATAGAAGCGGGGACAGCATGGGTACGTAATATATATATATATATATAAGTCTCGTTAAATATCAATAAAAATAGTTAAAATCATATATAAATCTCAACTAAATAAAAGATAAAAGTAATCAATTGTCTTGAATCAACTCATTTTCCAAATCCGGTTCATCTAAGTGAGACCATCCAACTCCAAAAATCATACACCTTCCATGGAATTAAAGGAAATAAGAATAATGACAAATTAAAAAAAAATGATAAATTTTTAACTTAGTGTTTTATTGCTTTTTAAATGAAACTAAAAAAAAAATTAAAATTTTTTCTTTTTTATTTATTTGGAAAATTTATTTAACTAATCGAGTTTCCTAATTTACATTTGAAACGTCTCAAAAATGTCCCCATCCTTGAACCAAACCGTCTCCAAAAACCACGCAACATCCCTAATTTTAAGAATGGGATGGGGACGTCCCCAAACTCTCCCCACGATGTCCCCGTCACAGAAACGTTTCGGAAACGTAAGACGTGACGGTGGTGCCGTGCAACATAGATTACCACACGAGACGATCTTGTACAAGAGTCCCCACATCTTCACTATACTTGTTAAATCAAATTTTTACAAATTAGCTTTCTTAATTTTTAAGTAAGACCTCAAATTTCTAGCTTGGGTGATCAATTTATTGTTGAAGTATGCTTAAGTGACATGAAGCTCTTGAGATTTCTCTTCGTGCCTCGGAACGTAATAATGGAGAGTCAAATTCAAAGATTTAAAATTATTAATTGGAATTTGGAGCGATTGTCATGAATATGGTTTTTTTTTCCTTTTTGGTAAAAATTCTCATGAATATATTAAGAACTGATTTTGGGCTAAAACTCAAATTGCATATGATGAACTATATTTGTGGCCCAGTTATTCATCTACAATCAGACAATTTGATTTATATTTTTGAGTTATTCTACTTGAAACATTTAAATATGAGCGTGGTCGAGTAGTCTTACTTGTATAAATGTTTGGTCCTATCAATACTTAAAGATGACAATGATAAAGAAACTGGTTACAACGAAACTGAGGGGGAAAAAACTTTTCGGTGTGAACTTTTCCATGACTCCAATTAGGGAATAGGGTTCTGAAACTTTTTTGTCTTAATCGATCCAATTTTAAATTATGACCAATTCTAGTACGATTGGACCATTCATTAATGTTCATTTTAAATGGCTTAACATTCGAGAAAGTAATATTTAGTGACTCTGTGTTGATTATGTTGAAAACGATTTTCTATTTAGCAATTGGAAATGGGATTATAAAACGTTTTTGAGAATACAATATCAAGAACTAAGATTTAACAAATTAGCGATGTCATTTCTTTGTCAAAGCTGAGCTTAATTTTACAGAAAATGATCCTTTGAAACGTCTCACGGTCTCTCCCCTTCATCCGTGATTTGTGATCTTTCTCATTAATATTGATTGATTTCGTCATTAAGAGCTTCTTAATCAACGCGGCGCAATCCGCGCTGTTATTTAATTGTTCCATTGATTCAGCTCGGGTCCTTACTTCGCACTGATTAACAGAGCTCATAATTGGCAAATGGGCCTTAGTGAGCCGGATTGATCGTATTGGGCCTACGATTAACAATTCCTTTCGTTTAATTTGATTTAATTTGTTTTAATTTTTAATTATTCTGACTTCGATGCATTAATGAGATGAAGAACTATCGCATTTTCGAGAGAGTAGATCGACGACTGTCGTTGCTGCGTCGATCAGGTATAATAGCGCGTGGAACAGTGGGCGCCTTGGTATTTGGGATTCGCAAAAATTGCTTTTCTACTATCCTTGTCATTCTTGACACTTCTTTTCTATCTTTGATTTGCGACATTTCTTCTCATGTTTTTCTCTCATCTCATTTCATCTTTTCTTCACCTTAATCTTTCACCATGATTTACTCTAAATGACATCTAGTTCAAGATCTAGGCTTTCCGGTCGATCTTCTTCTGGTTTGGTAATTTCCGCCATCGATTTGGAGTCATTTCATGCTCGAAAAAAGATATCGGCTTCGATCGAGCTTTGCAGCTCTTTCCCCACGCCCTTTCCAGCACAGTTTCTCTGTGCTTCAACGTTCTCCTTTGACCGTTGCGGACGTTCTTCCAGCTTCCGGAGTGTTTGCTGCAGCTCATGTGGAACCTCAAGATCTCATTGGAGCAGTTGTACCCATCCCTCCTCTGCCAGATCCTTGCTTTGCTTAAGCTTGCTCGGGAGAAGGGAGTCGAGCTTGGTTCTGGGCCTTGTTACAAATCTGCCCTGTGAAAAATGCGGATCCGGTATGGGAAAATGCTTTTGTCTTTCTGCACATTCTGCCCCGAATGGCTCGAGGGGGTTCCTGATCGTGATGACAGGTGGAAGCCCCATATGTTCTCGTTCGAGATTGTTCCCTCTGCTTCGTCTCGTGAAGTATGGGGGTCACGCGCTTAGTATGTTATTGTTCTTTCTTTACTTCTCGTTTATGTTCTTTAGTTGTTCCCTCTTAATTAATCTTTCTTTCTATATAGCTGAGTTGGACTCTGATCAGGATCAAAAGGAGGAGGTCATCCATTTGCTTCAATAGGGCGACTGTTGGTGGAGCTCTTTCAATACGCATAGGATACTCTGCGCCCTTGCCACTTTGTACGACGTGTCTTCCAGTCTAGAATACGCAGACCATCCCCCTTCCCATTCTCCTGTTTGTTGGGGTCATGGTGAAGGTATGTTCTAAAGCCTTTAATCATTTAGCAAAAATGTCTCTTGGGTCATTTTACTAGAATATTGATTGCCTTAGAACATTTGTCGGATTACTTTTCTTAGTGAAATACTTCCTATGTTGATTACCTTAAGTTCTTCTGTCCGTCGTCCCCCTAGTTATGCTGACATTCGAAAGAGGGGGCGTGATCCTTCTCTTTTTGATATTCCTAAGGAGGGTGAGACCGGGGAACCTTCCTCCAAGGGGGAACGTCGTGAGGGTTATCCTCCCCCACCGGAACCTTGCTATGTTGAAGAGCCGGATGCCCTTGTCCTTCTTCGTAGATGGGTCATCCCCTCAAATTTCTTGGCTCTTCCGTTATCAAATCTTCTCGAGAAAAACACTTTCCGGGATGCAATTCTTGCCTTAGGGAAGGTTAATACATTATTATTTATATTGTTTTTATTTCCAGGTTTTATAGCTTTCTACGTTTTGATCAGGTCGTCGGGCTGACTCCAAACCTCATTAGCGGCTATGAGGACCGATGTGCTAAAGCTTTCGTCACTCCACTTCCGATGAGTTTGCTCTTCTTTGATAACAGAACCCGATATTGGTATCAAAGGGGCTGGTCAATGAGAGGACAAAGGCACTCTTGGTGAAGGAGGTCAAGAAGCTGCAATCAGTCCAAAAGAGGACAGTTGAGCGTCAGGCATCTATTGTTGGTCACTATTGGAGGGCGTTGGAAAAACCCCAAGGTTTTTATGACCAGAAAGTGGAGGAGCTGCAGTGTGTCTCGGTGCACTAAGTTAGTGAGGCTCGCGTGGAGATGGCTAAACGTTCTCGCGAAGACCCGTTCACTTAGGAGAAGATGAAGGAACTCAAAAAGAGTTGGTCAGCGGCTGGGGCAGTAGCTCATGTTGTGTGGTGCCCAAAGCTTAACATTCATGACCTTGGTGTTGTCGGACCTATTATCGGTCAAACCTTGTCTGACCAAGGCGTCTCCAGCTCGAGTTCCAACGATGCCATTCCTGGACGCCCCGTTTATATAAGAATTTATGAACTTAATATATTGTGATTATTTTTAATTACTTAGTATTCGATTTTACCTTTTGCTTGAACATTTTTTGTCCTTTACTTGAACATTTGGCCCGGGAGGGTTTTAATCAATTTTGTTTGATAGTTGCCTTGCTTACTAGGTCTGCTTAGGTTCTTTTCAAGATGTTTGTCAGATGGCCAAACATGTATAAGTGTATTTGCTTTTATTGAGTTTCTGTAACTCTTTTTCCAAGGCGCTCGCTGGGTAGCTGAGCGCGCATAAGCATACTTTCTTTAGATTTGCATTTTTTATTCGATTTTATATGACTCGCTTTACAAGGCGCTTGCTGAATAGCTGAGCGCTTTTTAGATTTGCTTTCTTTCTTTTTTTATTCGAGTTTATGTGACTCGCATTTCAGGGAGCTCGCTGAATTGTTGAGCACGCGCGAGTACCTTATCTTTAGGTTACTCGTTTTTAGCTTTTTTATTTGCCCTTATTTTTTAATAAGTTCATATATTTGGGTTACTCATGATGGGTCTCTCTAGACTTTTGATTCAATTTCGTACGAATTTTTTCTTGATTTTAGTTATTGGGCCACTCATGGGCTTTTCACGGTTTTTGGCAGGCACATCGTCACTTTCGGAATATTTTGCCGCTTATTGGGCCAGGTTTGTGTTTTCTTTTTTAGCATTAGTTTCTTCTTTTACTTTCTCCTTGCTTCTGAGACATATGTCAATATTGATCGCTCTAACTTGAAGCACGCATTCTGGAGGAGAAAGATCTTGTCGACGAGATGGAGACCTCCGATCTTTGAGAAAAGATTTTTTATGTACTTTCTATTTTTTTAAAAAAAATAGCTGGACCTGCTTTCGCGAGCTGCCTATGTACCTAATTAGGAATCAATCCAAAGCCGTATTGTAATTGTTTTATAATAACTTTGAAAACTTATGTATAAAATATCTTCAAGTTGGATGCGTTCCAAGCATTTTGAACAGGCTTCTTTGTTTCGGGATCCTTGAGTCAATACACCCCATCTCTGACAACTTTCGTTACGCGGTAAAGTCCTTCCCAGTTTGCTCCCAGTTTTCCTGCATTAAGTTCTTAGGTGTTTTCGAAAATTGTCCTCACAACTAGGTCCCCTTTGCCGAAACGTCATTCTTTGACCTTGGAATGGTAATGCTTGGTTGTGACGTTCTGGTAGCTTTGCATCTTGGCATGTGCGAGATCTCTTTTCTCGTCGATTTGGTCGATGTTTTCTGCTAATAAGTCGTTAATTAGGAGCTCGTGGCTGGGGTTATGAGTTTTTCAGAGGCTGGGTACCAAAACTTCTCTTGAGACCATTGCTTTCATCTCAAAAGCGAGAGCGAAAGGTGTTTCGCCTGTTGAGGTTTGGGGTGTCGTTTTGTATGTCCATAGCACGTTGTGGAGTTCCTTCGCCCATGTTGACTTTTTGGAGTCCAATTTCTTCTTTAGGTAGCTAAGGATGGTTTTGTTGGATGCTTCCGCTTGCCTGTTGGCTTGCGGATACCTCGGGGTTGAAGTTGTTAGTTGTATTTGTCATGTTTCACACAACTCTCAGACGGGTTTGGAGGTAAGTTTAGTACCGTAGTCAGTTATTATTTCCTTTGGGAGGCCGTGACTGCATATTATATTTTTCCATAAAAATATTTAACACTATTACCTGTTACATGTTGGTAAGATTCCATTTCCACCCATTTCGTGAAATAGTCGATGAGAATTAGTATGAACCGCTATTATTGAGGACCTCAATTGGTCCTATGATGTCTATTGCCCAACGCATGAAGGGATATGAAATAGCTATCATGGTTAGAGCTTCACTGTCGCCAACCATTCTTGGCCAAAAATATCCCTGGCGCTTTATCCTCATTGCTAGGGTGCGCCCTTCGTGGATTTTAGCAAGCAAACGGGTCATCCCACTACCATCAATGTAGAGTAAATAGGGCCCACGAAAGCTACGCTTGTATGTTCTCCAACCTTGTAGTATCTTGCACTTTGGATTTTAAGCTTACGTGCTTACCACTTGTTAGTTAGGAGGAGTTTGTGCTCGATGTAACAGACTATTGGCTTCCTCTACTCCAGTGGTAGAGGAGGCTGAGTTCCAGTGTTGGACTGATTACCCACGTCTGTGCCACTATTCTGGCTGGTCTCCCCGGGACAGATCACATTTACTGAAGTCTTGACCTCTCCTGACTGATTTCTGCTAGCTATGGGGTTGACAATAGTGGAGCACGGCGTGGAGTGGATGTTCCATTACCACGTCTATCCTGTGTGACTGGAAATAGGGTTGGAGTTTCCTTGCCGATGTTACCACTCCTAATGCCAATTTTTTGATAGCGGGGTAGTGTATCTCAGCGCCTATTAATTTTTTGCTGACGCAATAAATCAACTTCTGGTCACTGTTCACCTCTCGAACAAGTACGCCGCTGACAGCTGCAGAGGATACTCCTATTTCCTTTCAATAATTAATAAAACAAAAGAAACAAATATGTCGGTTTTAATATAAAACGATTTATCACTGCGATACACCCCGTCAGACACTACACCTCCCTCTGGTTTCTCGGAGATGGTGAATCTATCAGCGCGTTGATTTGCCATTAATTTACTTCAAGACCCCGCTCAGTCACCATGTAGCCTAGGAATTCGCCGGATGCCACTCCGAAAGAACATTTAGTCAGATTGAGTTTCATGCCATATTTGTTCAATATTTTGAAACACTTTGCTAACTACATTATGTGATCTTTCGGGCATATGGATTTCACCAGCATGTCGTCTATGTAGACTTCCATCGTTCTTCCCAATTGGTTGGCGAACATACTATTTACGAGACATTGGTCGCACCTGCATTTTTCAAACCAAACTGCATTACCCTATAAAAGTATGTCATGCGATATGTTCTGAACGCGGTCTTCTCTTAGTCTTCTGGATCCATAGGAATCTGGTTGTAACTTGCGAATGCGTCCATATAGGATAATGTTTGGTAGCATGTTGTCGCTTCCAATAATCGATCGATGTGCACGAGTGGGTAACTATCCTTTGGACAAGCCTGGTTCAGGTCGGTGAAGTCGACGCATAGTCGCCACTTCCCGTTTTTCTTCTTGACTACTACGGGGTTTGCCAGCAATTTTGGGCATTTGACTTCGCGGATAGATCGCAATTTCAATAACAAGCTCACTTCGTCATTTACTGTCGTGGCCTGTTTTCCCAACTTTCTTCTTTTTTGTTGAACAAATTTATATGTGGTGTCGACGTTTAACTCATGGGATACCATAGCAGGGTCAATTGCTCGCATTTCTGAGGCTGACCAGGCGAAAGTTTCTATATTATTACCAAGAAATTCGATCAACTCTTCCTTCACTTGAGGGTTGAGGTCATGACCGACATTAATCACTTAATTTGCGGCTATTCGGTCAATATGTACCTGCTCGAGGCATGACATACGAGGTTTACCCTGTAACGGGTTTTTGCATCTTCCGACCGTTTGTTTTCGACGTATCGAGCTACTTTAGCTACTACGATGTGTTGGTTTTGGCCAGCGCGCAGATTTCTCCATAACATCGTTTGGTCATGCTTTGGCTTCCACTTATAATTGCATCCCCCCCTGGGTGTCGGGAACTTTAAACATTAGTGGTACGTTGAGACCACTCATTTCATGGCGTAAAACTGCTCTAAACTACAACGAACATTGTCATTCGTCTCATTCCACAGGTTTCGACACACTGCGTGATCCTCCCTAGAGATATTGTTGTTTCTCATGCAAACCTTGTTAGCGGGGTTTGCTCATTATCCAGCTATGTGTTCATGAGACCCATCTTCAAGAAAGCGTCATTGAACAGGAGATCCACAGAGCTTCATGTGTTTCTCAGTATGCGCGCCAGTTTGACTTCTCACACGTCCAGCTGGATCACTAGTGCGTCGTCATGTAGGTGGTTCAATCTGGCAGCATCTTTGTGTCGGAAAACGATGTTGGCATACTGATCTTCAAACTGGAGCCATCTCGGTTAGTTGGCTTTCGTTGGTGGGCTTTTATTGAATTCACGGATTCCCTGCGATATCGCGATACACCTTTAATCCACCCTTGCTTTCTGCTTTGGTGGGTTATCCTCCATGTCGTGGTGATCTAGTCTTCAGTTGAAATGATCTTGCCTACTTGAGTCTCCATGCTCTTTCCATTCCTTTTTCAATCCCTCAAGCCATTTTCCCACCCCCTTGAGATACCTCACGGTTATATAGTTTTCAAGGTCGTGATCTCTGGCCTGATGATAATCATAAAACCTCTTTGGACCGTAATCATCGTGTCTCTTGGGGGCACATTTTCTTTCGACCGTGTATGCATGCTTTCCCTTGGTCATGGGGTTCTACCTACGATGTTCACCTCGAGCCTTTGAGACTTCCTTCATATCTTCATGGGGATGGAATCTCTTGATTTCCTCCCACATAGCATAATTCGTTGCTCTGTGGAGTGTGTCGTTGAAGATGCTCGGAAGGTTTTGGATGATACTTGATCGGAAGGTGGACCTTGGCCATAACCCGCAGTCTAGTGCGATTAGCGCTACCTTGTCGCCGATTAGGCTCGCTTCCGAGTCCGCCCTGTTGAGCGTGCTCTACATATTTCAGCGTTCGTTGTTGCTCCCTCAATAGGGTGCAGATCGGCTCCTCATTGGAACACTTTAGGTCCTCCAAGTGATCTTGGTGCTGCTTGCTTTGCTTTTCCTTTTGTTCTGCCAAAATCTTGTTACTTTGTTCTTTCTGACGCACCTGTTCTGCCAATTGTGCCACGAGTGCACAGAGCTCTGAATCATTTGAGTCGGACGAGCCAGATACTTGCTTGCTTATGTCCATGTTTCCAGAATTTGTGGACTGCTGCTCCGTGCTTTCTGAATCTGTAAGCTCCTTGCGATCAGAGTTGTCGATTTGAACATTTTTGGTTTGCACCAGTCGTACTCCTGTTCTAGTTCTGGCCGTTGCATAACACGATCTCAGTTTCCTGGAAGAAAGCTACTCAATCCCATGGTGGGCGCCAAATTGTTTATGCTGAAAATGGTTTTCTATTTAGCAAGTGGAAATGAGATTACAAAGTGTTTTTGAGAATACAATATCGAGAACTAAGATTTAGCAAATTAACGAGGTCACTTCTTTGTCAAAGCCGAGCTCAATTTTCCAGGAAAAGATCCCTTGAAATGTCTCATAAGCTCTCCCATTTATCCATGTTTTGTGATTTTTCTCATTAATATTGATTGATTTTGTCATTAAGTGATCTTAATCAGCGCGGCGCAATCAGCGTGCTGTCATTTAATTGCTCCATTGATTCAGCTCGGGTCTCTGACTTCGCGCTGATTAACAGAGCTCGTAATTAGAAAATGAAGATTTGTAGACCGGATTGATCGTATTTGACATATGGTTAGCAAATGTGTCAAAAGTTGTGAAGTGTTCACACTCATATTCATCGAGATTTAAAATACATTTGACGAACATTTGAAGTAAATTACAATCTGTCTTTATATTAGATTGCTTTATATTAACATAATGATAACAATGTGATCTTAACTATAAGTTCGACGACGCACGCATGATGCGAGGGAACCATCTAAGTAATAAATTATAGTCTATAGTCACAAATTCAAAGAAAAAGAAACAAAAATGATAGTCTAGAACTTTAAAGGTTGATTTTTATGAAAATAAGAATCAAGAGATTACAAAAAAGTCTACAAGTTTGACTGTGAGAACGAAAACACTGTTTGGTTGGACATGTTTGGAGTTGACCAATAGACTAGTTTACGCGGAATATTAATCTCGAATGTTAAACAAAACTACGAATCTTAGGCGTTGTCTCATTTTCACGTTATATCGAATGATTTTTTTTTGTTTTTTCTTTTTGAAAATTCTCTGATAATACCTTTGTTTACACACCCATACGTTCACATCTTCTTCTTAGTTCCAAGAAAAATAAAATATTGTTCATAGAAAGACATTGTCTTTCTATGTTTAAAACAATGTTTTCGTAGTAGTAGACATGTCTGAAGTTATAAATATTGTTACCTTTACTTTGAATTCAAATGTGATTCCAATTTGTTTGTTTTACATTAATCACAAATGAAGAAAACAATCTTTGACAACAAACCCCAAAACCATTTTATAAGTTACTCGGTTTCTAAATAAATTAAAATTAAAAAGACCAACTAAAGGATAAAGTCAAGCCTTCAGAGGACGAGACTTTATAACAGGAGAGTCTTTTGCATTGAGAAATTCCGGAAAACGACGAAAATGACCATATTATCCTTCAGCTATACATGTCTTAATTTTCTCTATGAAGGGTACTTTTGGTAATTGCAAACACACAAATTTCCTTATTTGAAACTGATCAACAACTACACTACTCTTGCAGACGACTACGTCAACAATCCATAAACTCCAAAAGTCCCAAAGAAAACTCAAATTCACAACAAGAAAAAGAATACCAAAAAAGTTAAATGATTCGTCAATTACTTTTTCAGATTTTCTAAACAGATATCATTACATTTTCAATTGTTGATTCTCAATTCTCTGCAAATGAGTTAATTTTCCATGGCTGCCATGTTGAAGCAGCCATGGCCACTGTTTCTTCCTCATCTAACCCTAATTTTCATCTCCTTAGTCCTCTTTTTCCCTTATCATTCCTTTTCTCAATTTGATTCTCCTCAAAACATTGAAACGTTTTTCCCAATAACACCCAATCCTCTCCAAGTCCATCTCCGGCTCCATCGCCGCCGCAAAGTCTACCATCATCTTCGTCTTCCTCCGAAAAAGGAAAGATCATACGAGCTGTGCTCATAACAGCGGCAAGCACTTTACTTTTAACAGCCATGTTCTTTTTCTTTGTCCAAAATCGGCGGCGACGACGGCAGCGAACGGATAGAGTCGGCGTTGATAACACTATTCCTCCGCCTTCTCCTCCGTTGGCGGAAGCCGCGTTAGCTCGCGAGGGTTTTACTCGATTCGGCGGAAACGTAAAAGGTTTGATTCTTGATGAGAATGGTCTCGATGTTTTGTATTGGAGAAAGTCTCAGAGTCAGAGAGATAATAACACAAAAAGCGGAAGCTTTAGGAAAGACGTTGTTGTGCACGGAGACGATGAAGAGAAGAATGTGATTTATTCAAAGAGCAAGGAGAAGAAGAAGTCGGAACCTGTTACGGAGACTCCTCTTCTCAGAGGACGATCATCGACTTCTCAGAGTGTAATTCATAGCTATAATTATA
>JAKUCM010006851.1:0-21347 GCA_023374145.1 Lepidium sativum | reverse complement strand
TAGTAAATTACTAACCTTTTCAAGAAAACTGGAGAGATCAATGTCATAGTTGATTCATATCCCACCCCCCCCCCCCCCCCCCCCCCCCCTAATCACAACCAATGGACTAAACGTTAGACATGAACTAAACGTTACATTAAATTTCCCCCAATTTGTAATTTACTCACCAAAACCCACTATCTCACATTAAATTTACATTTTCGTATACAAATATTAGTCACTCGCCTCAGTTTCTCAAACTATTCAAGAGATAACAAACCACCCTATTAACGCCTCCATCTACACTTACCAAAAGATGGCACCACAAATTACCATGCCCTCTTCCAAACCATTCACTTTTGATATCCTTGATGAAATAGACGACCAATTCTGCAATGAAGAGGTCATTGCACGACTCATGCATCATTGGGAAGCTAGGAATTTCAAAAAGAGCAATATTCTAATGGGCATTGAACTCCTCCTCTTGGACTCCAAAGTACATGGAAATCTATTTCTTCTAAATATTATTTGGATTTTTATAGGATTTGAATAATAGATCGAACTTTTTTGATATTACTGTTAACAAAAGATAATGTTTGATGAAGATATTTGAAACTAATGTAGATTTTAATTACATATTTTATTTTAGCTAATGGAATATGAGTTAAAAATAATATGTATATATATTGATTTGTTATTATAACAAAACAAAAATGTAGATGCATATTATTATTCTCTAACCATATAAGTGAATTACTTAAACGTATGATTTAAATATTAAGTTACAACTTCACGAAATTTTTTTCTTAAAAGTTTCTTAAAAGCACTTTTACATTGACATGTCATTCAATTTTTTTTGTGCTGATGGTTCAAAAAAAAATTTATGTTAAAATTATTATATTATCTTTATACTGTTAAAGAACTATGCTACAATAGATATATTATTTGATATATGAATACAAGCAAATCAAACAAATCTATTAAAATGACATTGAAAATAGAAAACGAATATGATTTATGATCAAAATCACAAACATAGAGAATTTAAAAGAAAGTAAAGAATATGACTATATGACCAATGCTCACAACTATCTCGAATCTACAATTGCAGAATTTTCTCCCGGGATTTCTCCATTATTTTAAATTATTTTAATCCTATTTAACCGGTCAAATAAATGGTTTTCTTGAAAACGTTACTAAATGTTACTAATTTACGTTGCAAACAACCTATTTAATACTGTTTGATGTCTTACAAAAATCACATATCTATACTAATAAAAGTTAATTATTAGTATAGACATTCAACCATTTTACAAAGTATTTATCTTTCTAAGTCAAACTCATAAGACACTAAAAAAACTATTAAAAAGTTGTCAAAAATATTTTAAATTTTTCTTAAATAATTATGTATAATTATATTCGAATTAACTTGCTAAAATATTTATATAAAAATACTAAAGACAAAAATTGTACGAAATTTTAAATAGGAATATAAATATATTAAACAAAAATATATATAGATGCATATATAGTATAAGAACCGGACGTAGCCTGGTATTATCTCTAGTTTATTTTAAAATACGAAAATGAATAGTTCTTCTTCTTATTCTATTTAAAGATGCAAGCACAATCATATCTCATCACATAACTAAAACTCATCTAAGTAGAATACACAACCATAGCTTTAATTGTAAGAAAAATAAGTTTTCTATCATTTTTTTCTTGATTTAAAGTTTACTTCCGATTCGTTCATTATATTATATATCACCAACATTATTACAAAAGAAAAAGATTAAAGGAAAACAAATTAGGTTATCGTATTTAAAAAACACAGAAATAGTAATTCTCAAATGAGATAGCAAATAATTATAGATCATAGAATAAATATAGATCCATGAAAAAAAGTTATAATAGTTTTTCTCGATGTTTTTTTTTAGTTTATACAAAACTGAATTGGTCACTCAAGAACATAGAATATTTAATGGCTATTTTCACTAAACTAAAATTAATACATATAGTTATTTTTGCCTACAATAAAATTGAAAATGGTTTTTATATAAAAATAAAGTTGAAATGTTTACATTAAAAAGTATAATATATAATTTTACAAATTAGAATATATGATTTTACATATTATAATCTATTACATTATTACATATATGAACTACAAATTTAAACATATATATATATATATATATACTATAATTGATATGTATATAACACATAATATGTATTCTTTTAATTGTAATTGTATTGTGTGCTGAAAATAAGATATTGGTTAAAGCAATTACGTTTGTAATATGAATTGTATATAAATATATAAATAATTGATTTTATTAAAGTAACGAAATGAATTAAACTTTAATTTAACTAAAGAAATTGATATAGTTTTGATTAAAGACTATAACATAATAATCGTTTCTTATCTTTTTTATATAATAATCGTTTTAATTTTTAAGAAAATTGTACTTTAAAATTAGTGGTTTTAATAATTCCAGTAATAGCATCTTATCATCAACTAAATAAAAGGTGAAAAAGTTACACTAATCCAATAGAGGTTGATATTCGTCCCACACAAACGATAATACGGGTAAATAAGTGATTTTATTTTAAATATTTTTTTTCATATATATTTGATATTTTAAAAAAAAATTTACTACAAAATTGTAGTCAATTGACAAATATAAATGGACTTACGAACAAGACAAACATTGTTAGAATTATTCAATGAAGCAAATTTCATGAACAATTACATGCTAGAGAATCCTAGTACCGTTGGTCGGGAGTATATGGTTGACAAATTCAACCGAGCGATTAACATGAATATAACTTATGCGTTCTTCAAAAATAAGCTTGATGAATTCAAAAAGTACTACAAAAGATGAAAATCTCTTATGAACTTTACTAGAATTTTGGTTGATCCGGATACATCCATGATACGTGAGTCCTCCAAAGTCCTCTCGACAATAGAACATAAAGATGTATGACATCGATTAAAAAGTTCTTGTTTATTTCTTAGAGGAGGACCAAAGTTAAATTATGATATATGATATCTTAAAACTCTGTTTCTTGATGATTTGTAAGGAGCCAAAACTCCTTGCTTGTTTGAATATCAAAAATTGGCGACATAATATTTCTCTGTTTTTGGTAATGAAAACTAGGAATCGCTTTGTTGTGCCATTGCGAGAACAGTTGTGTCATGATATGATCATGGTGCTCCATTCCACATATATGTAAATAAAGTCTCCAAGTTTTATAATGCCATGATGTTGAAAAATGTGACATCATGTCGATTCAAATACATTCCTTGTAATTTTGGTTTAACATTGACACAAATATGAATCTCACCATAGCTCCAAAGAATCAACTAAAATAAGGCCAATATTGTCGACCATTTGCAATCGCTCAGGAATTCGGTATAATTCTTGTCACGTTGGAGTCTTTATATAATCACATGAAACACTACAAGAAAACAAGATAATTGCAATGGCAGAGGGCATCACAAGATAGTCGCAAATGGGCAGTTGAGATAGCCTTGCGACGTTAACTAAAACAACTCTATTCGTTGTTCACATGCACACATACGTCGCAGAGGTGTCGCAAAGCCTGCAACGTACAAAGTTGTCGCAAAAGCATTGCAAAGTGTTCAGCGCAAACACGAAGCACAATATGCGAGGTATCAATGAGGCCAAATACTGCGAGGTTACTGCAGCGAGTCCGAGATTGTGACTCTCCTGCAAAGTTGTTGCGACTTCCCAGTCTGCGATGCTTCTGCGAGGCGTGTGCGGAGCGTGTATTTGCTATGTTTTTGCTACGTTTTTATCTTGCGACACTGTGAGCCTTTTCTTGCGACATCACTGCGATGGGGTATATATTTATTTAATAAAAAATTTAAAATTTTTTATCACAATTAAAATAAAATAAAATTCAAAAAAACAAAATGAAATAAACCAAAAAAAAATTACCGCAAAAGTTTTGAAACATCTATCGACGATGTGGAGAGGGGTCTGGGTGAAATTAGAATGTGTTCTTGGAAATCCTGTTCAAAAATTTCCAAGAATTGTTGTCGCCAATATCCCGCCGTCATCGAACCTACATATTTTAAATCAAACAAAAACTTGAAAATTGATAATAATAAATGTATGAATTAATTAATTTAGAAGTTTTAAAATACACCACAAAGTTCCTGGTGGATGGTTCGGATGTATATTAGGAAGATATTTGTGGACGAGATCAAAGTGAATATCCTCGATAGTCATCTGGCAGCAGCCTCTGGAGTCAAGGCATGGTAAACACCGGGAAGTGCATGAGCAGTATCTGCTACTAGAGAAAACTCTGGTTTAGTGCTGAAACTAGCACCGGGTGTTGGAGGAACATATCTAGAATGCAATCCAGGAGTCGGTGGATGGGTTTCACATATATCAGAAAGATATTGAATGTATGAATTATGACCACCATAAATATGAAATAATAAAAATTTTAAATATAACGACTAAAATTTCAAACCATTTTACAAAAAATATCACAAAATATATATAGAAATTATTTAACTTATCTAATAATTTCTAGAAACATTTCATAATTAAGAAACTTAATTTTCTAATTACTAAAAAAATTAAATTACAAAATATTTTAAATACTTAAAATTTTCAAAAACTTTTTTAACACTATTTTTTTTAAAAAAAAAATATTGAAAACGTTTTTTTCAACCAAAAAACATTTTTCCAAAATCATTTTATAAACAAAATTTTTTCTTAAAATGTACTAAATTCATATAATAATTTCCAAAATTGTTTTATATTTATAAAAATACATTCTATTAATCTTACAAATAATCTAAAAAATAAAAAACTTTAAATTTTTTAAAAAATTACAAAAACTTCTGAAATTTTTTAAAACTTCCAAAAACATTTTCAAAATCATTGAATTTTTTTGTTAATTTCTAAAATGTTTTTTTAAAGATTAATAGAATGGCGAAGAAGAAGAGAAGAGAAAAAGAAAGGCGGTCGCGAAGAAGAAGAGAAGAGGAGAAGAGATGTTTCGTAGAAAAAGAGAAGAGAAGGAAAAGAGAAATAGTGCATTGTGATATATTTGGAGAGGCATCATAAATACCTCGCAAATGTGTGACGCCCCGATGATTGATTATCAATGTATCATCTGTTTCCTTGGATTTTCACTTGCATATAATTATACATTATACAATATTTTTTGGGTAAAGGTTGGGGTTTAATGGTTACGGTTTTACTACTTGCGACATCTTTGTGACATCAAGATCACATACATCTCAAAGATGTCACAATGCCTAATTTCTTTTTAGAAAAAAGACTAAGAATAATTTCGGGATTGATCCCGAGAACTACAACATTCTTAATCAATGTCTTAGACAACTTAATCAATGTCTTAAACAACTTACACACATGTAATCAATGTAAATATTTAAACAACTTAATCAATGTCTTCTTCTTCATCAGTGTCTTCTTCCTCAACAGTGTCTTCCTCTTCCTTTGTCTCGTTGAACTCTTCAGAATCCGCATTTTCTTCCCTTGAATCATTCATAACAATTTCTTCTACTTCTTGTTGTGCATGCATAATATCTTCTGTGGATTCGACTACTATAATGACTTCTGATTATCTTTCTTGTTGCATAGCCACATCGTCACCCTCCCCCACTGTACGACCTCTTGGATTCACTTTTATCACAAATAGTCACATCTCATGTCTTTACTTTATACGAGGATATGGAATAAAACATACTTGTTCTGCTTGATATACTAAAATAAAATGCTTAAACTTGGAATATGTTGGCTTGCATTTACGTGGGTTACCCCTAAGTTATTAGTATGCACTCCTTGACTGCCTGTTGTATAGTACCAATGACATTGGAGTAATATGCATATCAATCTAAGAATTCCAGGATGTGTGACTTTTATAATTTTGTTCAAAATGTCATAAAGGTCAGTTTCACCTGACACATGGATTCCAAAATTTGAAGTTGATTTACTAGAACTATGGTCGTATGTATTGAAAGTCTATCCACGAGTAAATACATTGGAGCCGTGATAACATGATTTTCACCCCTAGTTAATCAAATTCATTGCAGTACAATAGGTATCGAACCAAAGTGTAGTGCTACACAAGGGATATGATAAATCAATATAGTTCAAGTGCAACAAGATTTAGGGTTAGGTCTTACAGAGAAAACAACAATGGCAGAAACATAGTAAATAGAAAAAAACAAAGCAAGCAGCTAAAACAGGGTATGAACTTCGGAAATTAGAGGGCTAAAACAGGGTCATGAGGAAGAAAGATTAGTGATTTCAGTCCGAATAAGGGTTCTTAAGCTTGTCTAGCAACCTATTAAGCAAGATCTACGGCGGAGAAACACAGAAACTGGGTAAACAAGCCATTCTCATGAACATGAAATCTCTACCTACTAATATCTAACCCAAATTTCTTTGGAGATGTCTAAGCAGATTGGCAGTATGAACAGGTTCTCAAATCAACCAACTAACAACCTAAACAACCAATCTATTGGGATAGGAATGCTAGCCCTAACTACACCTAGTCTTGGAACCCTAAAACTTCTCAAATTTGGGGTCCAAGCGGATCAAGTCTCATGTGATCAGGACGAAACTAGCACTAAGCTCAAACAGACAACTAGATCTACACATCAAACACCTAAAAAGCCAAAAACCCAGAATTGAACCTAGATCTACCCTCTTCCTCATGAGACCCTTAGGGATCTACTCACTCATGGATATGAACACAAACACAAAAATCGCAATAGAAGACATAGATAGAAAGAGCTTTGAAAACTGAAGAAGAAAATAGGCTTAACTCCTTCAGATTCTTAGCATAACAAACTAGATCTAAGAAAGTAGTAAGAATGAAGTCAAGGAGAAAAAGAGAGAAAACACTTTGCTGAATTAAAAGATTGTTCAAAGCTAGGGTAAAGATTTTTTATGCGTTTTTTTGCTTAAGGAGTATTTATAGATCCTCAAAACATAAAAGTCCTAATCCAAGTTAGCATCTGACAGGGACGGGTTAATATAAAGAAGCTGGTGGGTGTTGTTTGAGTGGTGGGAGTGAGTCCATACTGGTGTGTTGGAGCAGGCGAGCTAAGGGGGATGTCTAGCTGGGCAGGTGAGCCTTAGCATTCAGCTCACACTCACCGGTGTATTAGGCGAGTGAGGGGTGGCGAACTGGGCTTTGGCGAGCCACCATTTTCCAGCCTGCACTCGCCGGTGTGCAGGCGAGTGGGAGGGGTCGAGCTGGGGATTTTCAGACCTTTGAGGTCTTCAGTTTGGATGATACACCTATACTCAACTTTGCAGTCCTTATGTCGATTTTACGTTAAAATGCTCCAAATCCAACTCTTTTACACTTAAGTGTTCCAAATGCATGATGTATGCGAAAATGCACCTAAGTGACTCTAAAATGTATAAAATGCTATGAATGGGGATGCAAATCTACCTAAAATATGTTGTTAAAGTGATCAAAATATGAGCATATCAAGCCGTTACGATCCTTGCAATTGGGTCATCAACAATCTCATGCAACTATAATGGCATAGGTTTGTCTGCACATCCCTTCTTCACACATTATATATATATATATGTTGTAATTTAATTTCGAAAATTATACATAGATAATATGTAATCTTACGTACATAGTAATTTAACCAGCCAGCAAAATCACATCATGTGTACATGTTATATTCTTTTTCTGGAAAATTAGGGAAGGTTTCTCGTATCTATCTGTCAAATTCACTACAAATTAAGTATATTTATTAATTACAAATATATAATTGAACTAATGAACTTATAAATTGATATATATATATATATTTTACCTCTCAAATGGAACTACATCTTCATAGCTTGGCAATATATAATTGTGACTTGCACGACAATATGTGTGATTTTCTCAGTACGCTTCCTTTAATTTTCCACCAAGTCTTCCGACTTGACTGAAGATTTTAGGAGCCGCAATGGCATATGATGATGAAACCCCTCCATCGTCATATAGTCCTACTTGGGTTCTTTTGGTTTTGACGGTTGGACTAAAGTAATATGATGTAAAATGAGAAGTTTCCTCTATTAGACTTTCTGCAACGATCCATCCTTCCACCTTTGCTTGATTTTTTACCTTTCTTTTTAGATGTCCCATGAACCGCTCAAACAGGTACATCCATCAAAATTGAACAGGGCCATCAAGAGCTACTTCATGTGGCAAGTATATTGGAAGATGTTCCTTGATGCCAAAAAATGTTGGAGGAAAGATTTTTTCCAAGTTACAGAGCAAAATTTGAATATTAGTTTTGATTGGGCTATGCCATCCAGTGTTATTTTTCGTGTACATAGATCCCTAAAAAATGTTATGATCCATATGAAGTTTATATTTACTATATAATTAACCTAATTGTATAATTAATAGAATAGAGAAAATATAAACTATATAATAATTTACCTGCAATATATTTGTGGAAAGTTGTCGGTAATAGCTCAAGTAATACAAAAAAAAGTAGTCGTTGCATGAATACATGGTAATCATGACTCTTTATACCATATAATTTTTTCCCTTGCTCTAACATCTTGAGAATTGGGTAAGTAACCATCAGGAAACTTTACGTATGAAAAAAATCAATAAAACAATGTATGTTTAGTTTCTACAGAAAAAACCAAAATATTGGAATCGGTTTTCTTTCAACCCTTTTAATATGCAATTCGGGCCTTGCACATATTTTGACAAAGTCCAACCTTGCTTTGAAATTGTGTTTACTTTTTCCCAGTGCATTTAAAATCGTGTTCGTAGTGTTATCAAAAAGTTTTTAATGATGTGCATCGGATCAAGATTGTGTCGTAGTAAGAGATTTTTCCAATAAGGGAGTTCCCAAAAGATATTCTTTTTGTGTCAGCTGTGAGAATCACCATATTCGTCACGCATGTTTGTTGGAGTTTGCCAATTGCCTCCACGTTTACATGTTTCCTGAGCTCCATAACAATCAATTTGCTCCAACATATCAGTACATGACGTGTGTGTTGGGGGAGGAACACACACAAGCTTGTTCTTCTTGAACAATTTCTTGTTCTTTCGGTAAGGATGATACATGGAAAGAAATCGACGATGACAATCAAAACAACATGATTTCTTACCATGCTTTAATTGAATTGCATCAGACTATTCAATAAAATATGGACAAGATAACCTTGCATGTGTCGTCCATCCAGATAACATTACATACGCTGAGAAGTCCCTCATTGTTCACAATAAAACTGCATGCGTCTTAAAATTCTGCTTCCGCGAGTAATTGAATGTGTGAATACCTCTATACCAAAAATATTTCACCTCGTGATCAGAGGTTGCAGGACACACATCGAGTGAACACTTATGATGACTAGGACCTAGCACTAGAATAGTCAGTAACAAAAATTTGCTTCGCATGAACATATCCGGTGGAAGATTGTATGACGTCAATATGACAAGCCATAGAGAATATTGTCTCCCAGACAAACCAAATAGTATAAATCCTTCAGTGCATGAACTTAGATAAGGATTCCTAGACGGATGTGTGACATGGCTATCGTTTACTATATGTTCGACATTCCATCTCATTGCTGATGATGTCTATTCTAATCGATATAATCATTTCAATTGATCAGTGATTGACAAGTACCACATACGTTTGTATGGGACACACGTCTGTTCACCTGTTGCTCGGTATCTTTGCTTCCCACAAAATCGACATTCTTGCAACCTATCATCCTCTTCCACAAAATCATGCAATTGTCAATGCAGACTCAATCACTTCTGATGGTAATCCAAGACCCACAACTACCTTCTACATTTCATGATAACTCCCAGTAGAATTATTATCTTATGAAAAATACTATTTAAGCACATCAGCAAACAGATTCATACTTCTTTCACTTATGTTTCCTTCATTTTTAATAGACACCAACCTAGATGCTAATGACAGTTTAGATAGACATTCTCTACATCCATTATAGATAAGTTGATTTGCAACATCTAGCATATCGGAAAATTGTTTTGCTTCGGCGTTAGGTTCTTTAATAGTATTTTCAATGACATCAGGTATATTACCATAATATGTTTCTGTAACTATATCATGTACCTATTTCCTTGTAGATGATCATAGTTTTCAAACATATTTTCGCCATAATTATAGTTATCATTATCATGACTAGGTCGATCATCAACATCAACTCTCGTACTATTACTTCCAGTACCCAAATTGTAATCTTCCCCATGTGGAAACCACACATAATAATTAGGAGTAAATCCTCTATTATATACATGTCTTTTCATCATATCAATATAAAAATATTTCTTGTACCCACACTTTATACATGGACAATAGATGTTACCGTCATTCGAAGTAAACGGGTTACTAGCCGCCCGATTTTTAAATGCTCGCAACTTATCTCGAAACTCCTTCGTCACTTCTCCGGTCTCTATATCTCTTTGATTATACATCCATCATCGTAATGCGAACACTTCATGCTCCGACGTCATTTTTCTATCAAAAAACGTTTTTTTTTAGAAAATTATTGTTTCTAAAATTTTCTTTTTATTCTGGAATTTTTTTTCCCTCACTTGTTTCTCTCTATTTGTGCTTGTGATTTGTGGAGAAGAGTCAATATCATGGAGGGCTATTTATAGGGAAAAAGAGAAACTTTGCTATGGAATTACGATGTTGTATTTAAACATCACAAAACCATCGTAAGGATGTCGCAAATAAAAAGCTTATTGCATGAGCATCACATACTTACTACGCAGTTGTGAGGTTCTAAATTACGTAGTAATAGTGTTGCAAAGACATCTCAAAGATGACAAATGTTTGCGATGTAAGTATTTTGTCGCATTTGCGACTATGCATTGCAAAAGTATCGCAATTATGTATCAATTTTAAGATATCCATATGGCATCGCAAAACACCATCAAAATTTCCTTGTTTTCTTGTAGTGAAAGTCTCTCAATGAAGAGGAAGACAAGGCACAACGAGATTGGAGAACACAGGGGACTGTTAATGGTTGTTAAAGAGCTGTTGATTTCAAATCTCGGTTATGTGGGTTTACTAAATTAATTAAAACCGGTTTTGTAATTGATTAGAAAGTTAACCGGTTGGTATGTCTCCGATTAATATAAAAACGATTGTTGCTTACACATAACACGATAACAGATTTTGTTTTCAAGAACAAAAGTTTCCTGTTCTTCGAAATCGTTCTTGATTCTTCAAGAAATCGTGTTCTTCAAGAATCTTCATGGTATCAGAGCCTCGTGAAGGTTAATTGAAAATCCGCTGCAACAATTGCAACAGAAATGACGGAACAAGTAGTTGATGTGAAGTCGGGAACAGTAGTTCCAGGAGGTGCTCCGATGATGATTCCGGCGATTTCGCCATACGCTTTAGCTAGTTCTGATAATCCAGGAGCTCTAATTTCTCCGATTATGCTGAGCGGCACGAACTACAATGAATGGTCATTGGAGATGCTTAATGCGCTTCAAGCAAAGAGGAAGACCAGATTCATCAACGGAGTTTTGGTAAAGCCGAGTATCGATGACCCAAATTATGAGAACTGGCAAGTTGTTAATTCCATGGTGGTTGGTTGGTTGAGAGCGTCGATCGATCCCAAGGTAAAATCGACAGTGAGCTTCGTCTCCGACGCGCATCAGTTGTGGGAAGATCTTAAGGAGAGATTTTCAGTTGGAAATACGGTGAGAATACATCAATTGAAGACACAGATCGCCTCCTATAAGCAAAATGGAAGAACAGTGGTTGAGTACTATGGTCAATTGTGTTCGTTGTGGGAAGAACTTCGCATGTATCAACCACTGCCGTTTTGCACTTGTGGAGCACTGAAAGGATTAGTAAAAGAAAGAGAGGAAGAAAGACTTCATCAATTTGTAATGGGATTAGACGATTCTAAATTTGACAATGTGTGTACGGCAATCATTGGGATGGATCCGTTGCCTACTCTTGGTGAAGCCTATGCGAGAGTAATACGAGATGAACAGAGGTGGACTGCGACTCAAGATCGAGAAATACAGCAAGGAGCGGTTGGATTTATGACTCGGAGAACACCTGACTACAAGCAAGATCAGAGTGTCTTGAGGAACAAAAATGCGACTTGTTCGAATTGTGGAAGAATTGGTCATGAAAAACCGGACTGCTGGCACTTGATAGGATTTCCAGAGTGGTGGGTAGAGAGATCAGAAAAGATGGAAAAGGGAAAACAAAATGGTAAAGGACGTGGAAGGAGTGTTGGCCGAGCTAAGAGCCAAAATATGGAGATAGCATTGGCTCACGCAACTACTTCTAATGCATCTGCTTTCCCAGAGTTGACTCCAGAACAGTGGAGAATGCTGCATCGTCTTGCAGTTGAGAAAACAGAGTCTGCCAATGCTGACAAATTGTCTGGTAAGAGGGATTTAGGTAACATAATATTGGACTCAGGGGCCTCACACCATATGACTGGTAACTTGAGTATATTAAAATATTTAGAGAAGATAAACCCGTGTACTGTGGGATTTGCGGATGGAAGTAAAACATTAGCTGTCAGTGTGGGAGTTGTGTGTTTGTCAGAACACTTGTCTCTGCCTAATGTGTTATATGTACCTTCACTGAATTGTACACTGGTCTCAGTGTCAAAGTTGTTGAATAGCTCAAAATGTGTTGCTTTGTTCACTGACACAATGTGTGTGCTGCAGGACCGTTTCTCGATGAAGCAGATTGGCAAAGGTGAAGCAAAGAATGGAGTCTACTACTTGAAGGAAGCTGACAAAGTAAAAGCATACTTGGCTTCAAGTAAGTTTGATTCAGTTTTGTGGCACAAGCGTCTAGGACATCCTTCCTTCTCTATTCTCAACAGTTTGCCATTTTGTAATGATTCTGTTTCGTGCAAATTTCATAACTCTAAATCTTGCGATATATGTTGTAGAGCTAAGCAGACTAGGGAATCTTTTCCTTTAAGCATGAATAAAACTGGTAGTTGTTTTGAATTGATACACTGCGATGTTTGGGGACCATATAGAGTCAGTTCATCTAATGGTGCAGTTTACTTTCTCACAATAGTTGACGACTACTCTAGAGCAGTGTGGACTTACCTGCTTCTAGCCAAGTCTGAAGTAAATAGGGTTCTCAAAGATTTTTTGGCTTATACAGAAAAACAGTTCTCAAAAACAGTGAAAATGGTTAGAAGTGATAACGGAAGTGAATTCATGGCTTTAGGCTCATATTTTAGAGAACATGGAGTTGTACACCAGACTTCATGTGTGTATACGCCACAGCAGAATGGGAAGGTAGAAAGAAAGCACAGGCACATTTTGAATGTGGCACGAAGTCTGTTGTTTCAAGCAAGTCTCTCGGTGAAATTCTGGGGAGAAGCTGTGTTAACTGCAACATATGTGATTAACAGGACACCCTCTGTAATTCATAAAGGTAAAAGTCCATATGAAATCTTGTACAATAGACTGCCTGATTATTCTAGAATGAAGACCTTTGGTTGTGCTTGTTATGTGCATAATAAGTCTAGGAGTAAGAACAAATTCGATGAAAAAGGGAGTCTGTGTATATTTGTGGGTTATCCTTTCGGTCAAAAAGTCTGGAAAGTGTATAACTTGACTACTAATGAGTTTTTGGTGTCACGAGATGTGATTTTCAGAGAAGAAGTATTTCCTTCTGAAGCTGAATCCTGCACAAGACAAGATGCAGAAGACTGTGCTAAAGATAAAGACTGGATTGAAGATGACATGGTCGAAGAAAGACTTGAGGAGTTCAATGACAGGGGGAGAACCACAGCACAAGAAATGATAACTGAACCAGTCAATAAAGAAACAGAGGATGTGTCTGTTGATCGTGAAGAAGAACCAGTGGTGGAAGCAGAACCTTCCTTGAGAAAGAGTGAAAGACAAAGATTGCCGTCGACCAAGCTGAAAGATTACATACAGTATAACGTCTCATGTAATGAAGAAGAAAATGATGTGGGCACTAGTCGGTATCCCTTGACCGATTTTGTTACAGATATGCAATTCTCTGACCAACAAAAAGTTTTTCTGGCAGCTATTCAAGCAGATTCAGAACCAAAACATTATGGAGAAGCTGTGCGCATTGAAGTGTGGAGGGATGCAATGCTCAAAGAGGTGACAACTCTTGAAGACCAACACACATGGGAAATAGTTGACCTGCCTTATGGTAGAACATCACTTGGATCTCAATGGGTGTACAAAACTAAATTCAACTCGGATGGCTCAATAGAGCGTCATAAAGCTCGGCTGGTGGTACTAGGAAACAACCAAGTGGAAGGGGAAGATTATACAGAGACTTTCGCACCTGTGGTGAAGATGACAACTGTAAGAATGTTGTTGAGACTAGTGGCTGCAAAGAACTGGAAAGTGTACCAGATGGATGTGAACAACGCGTTCTTGCATGGAGATTTAGAAGAGGAAGTGTATATGAAGCTGCCGCCGGGATTTAGGCACACTCATCCAG
This sequence comes from Lepidium sativum, assembly GCA_023374145.1. Classification (NCBI taxonomy): domain Eukaryota; kingdom Viridiplantae; phylum Streptophyta; class Magnoliopsida; order Brassicales; family Brassicaceae; genus Lepidium; species Lepidium sativum. Next base: position 6,856 of record JAKUCM010006851.1, on the reverse strand, counting down.
GAAAAGTGTGTTGTCTCAAGAAGTCACTTTATGGACTGAAGCAGGCACCTCGCTGCTGGTTCAAGAAACTTTCTGACTCACTTTCAAGGTTCGGGTTTGAGCAGTCGTATGAAGATTACTCATTTTTTTCTTATACCAGGAAAGGAAGAGAAATTCGAGTTCTAATATATGTAGATGATCTCATCATATGTGGAAATGAAGAGTATCTAGTTCAGAAGTTCAAAGACTACCTCGGGAGGTGTATTTCTATGAAGGACCTTGGAAGACTGAAGTACTTTTTGGGGCTGGAAGTGAGTCGAAATGATGAAGGAATCTTTGTCTCACAGAGAAAATACATTCTCGACATAGTAGCTGACTCAGGATGTTTAGGATCAAAGCCTGATGCCACTCCTTTGGAGCAGAATCATAGATTAGCTCTTGATGAGGGATTGCTACTTGAAAATCCTACGCAGTATCGTAGGTTGATAGGTCGGATGATATATCTTATAAACACAAGACCAGAATTGTGCTACTCAGTTCATGTACTGTCGCAGTTTATGCAATCCCCACGAAAGGCTCATTGGGAGGCTGCACTGAAAGTGGTCAGGTATCTCAAAGGAACACCAGGTATGGGAATTCTCTTGAAATCAGACAAAGATCTCACTTTGTCTATCTATTGTGATTCAGATTGGGCTGCATGTCCTCTGACAAGAAGATCCTTAAGCGCGTATGTGGTGCTCCTGGGTGGGTCTCCAGTGTCTTGGAAGACCAAGAAACAAGCAACTGTGTCCCATTCTTCTGCCGAAGCAGAATACAGGTCAATGGCTGCTGGACTCCGTGAGATCAAGTGGATACGAAGATTGTTAAAGATATTTGGCATTGATCAATCTGCACCGACGCATTTCTACTGTGATAGCAAATCAGCGATACATATAGCTTCGAACCCTGTGTTCCACGAGCGGACGAAACACATAGAGGCAGATTGTCAAGCAATATCCATGAACAATTACACGCTGAAGAATATTAGTACCGTTGGTAGAGAGTAGATGATTGACAAATTCAACCGAGCGTTTAACATGAATATAACTTATGCGTTCTTCAAAAATAAGCTTGATGAATTCAAAAATTACTACAAAAAATAGAAATATCTCATGAACTTTACTGGAATTTTGGTTGATCAGGATACATCCATGATACGTGAATCTGATGCATGGTGGAAAGACCGCGAGTCTGTAAATACACAAAATAATGTTTTACAAAATTTATAAAGCTAATAATATAATTACTAAAATTTTATTGGGATGCAAATTAACAAAGAACTTGAAACATAAACCATACGTTTTTTGGGATATCATGGAACAATGTTTCGTATTACATGATGTTTAATCAAAATCTCTAAAATTCTGTGTGCAAAAAAAAAACAAGAGTTGACCAATAACCATGAAGTTGATGCAATATCATATGATATTTTAGACACTGATAGTGGTGATATGGAACAAACAAAAGTGCATGAAACACAAGAAGCAATGTATCATGTTATTGTTGATGATGATACACATATAGAAGTCATGAGTACATAAACAAAACCGTCCAAATTCCCACATGTAGAAGTCAACAACAAGGAAGAACGAACCTACACTCAAGCAATATACATGGAGATAATTCACAGAGAGGTTGAAGAACATTGTTAGGCTCTATCAGAAGTGGTTCACGCAGAAGTCGTAGAAGACAATCATTTGAGTCTACACTCTAAGATACCAAATCTGGCTATAGAGAGTTTCCGAGACAAAATTTGGAACATCTTCCACCAGGTGGTTTTGACCAAGATAATTACGATGAATTCAAAAATGCGGAAGCAACATTCAATTATTTAAACCTTCCAAAGTACACAAGATTTCATTGGGTCTGCATCAATAATCATAAAGAGCAAGTGTAGCAGCGTAGATATTTGATTGACAACGAAGCAACCTCAAATGAAGGTAAAATAGAAATGCTAGAAGCTTTGACTGGTATAAAACGAAACAATGTAGATGGAGAGAAACTATTAGGCTCGAGTCCTTCATTTGGTAGTCTAAATTCATGATGTCTATCATCCTTTAGTCCACCAGTAGGTTGAGGTCCTCATTTTCAACAATTTGGCACACCACCAAGGACTCAACAATTTGGCACACAACCAAATGTTACACAGTGAGGCACACAACCAAACTTTCATCAATTTGGCACGCCACTAAACTTTCATCAATTTGGCATGCCACCAAATGTTCCACAATGGGAGCCACAACATTTTATACTCGACAACAAACACATATTTTTGAATAAGGCGGCTTGTCAAGAACGACTCCAACAAATGTTCAATATGGTTTTTCAGATAGAGGTTAAGACAAAAATTTAAGAAATACTCAACAAAGAGTTTCTGATGATACACCACTAGAAAATGATCACCAATCACCTGGTCTTGGTTTTACAAACTTTTGACTTGACAAAGGACCCAAACACCTACACCATGAGGCCTTTTTAATATTTGGGGAACTTTAGATGCAAGTCATCACAGTGATATATGAAATGAAGATTAGTTTGTGGAAACTATGTTTTATCTATTTATATAATGTTATGATATAATTATATTTTATTATTTTTTTCTAAAGTGTTTATGTAAACCTTGATGTAATATTATGTTTTATTAATGATGCATTTGATTTTGCTATATGATATTCCAGGTGTTTTGTATAATTCAATTATGGTAGGATCAATAATCTAAGTTACGAAGATATAATTAAATTGTGGAATTTAGAAAATGAACAATTTTATGAGTTAGTAATTAAACCAACTTTGACTTATTATGATTGATGTTTTCAAAAGAGCACCCATCCAAACAGATCGAGGTTTAGGAGGGAAGAATATTTGGCGTCGCTTCCAACAAGATAATGTTGTGTGTCTTCAGTTATTACGAATGTCACTTCCATATTTTACAACATTGTGTACTTCGCTACAAACAGATTACAGTCTACAACAAACATCAAATATGGGCACTAAAGAAAGTGTGGTTATATTTCTTCGAATTTGTGAGCACAATGAGGTACAAAGAGATGTTGTTTTAAGATTCGGATGAAACCAAGAGAATGTGAATAGGAAGTTTTTTGAAGTTTTGACAATGGTTGACAGATTTGCATGTGATTACATAAAGACTCCAATGCGACAAGAATTACACCGAGTTCTTGAACAATTGCAAATGGTCGATGATATTGGCCTTATTTTAGTGGATGCGTTGGAGCTATGGATGGGATTCATGATTGTGTCAAAGTTAAACCAGAATTGCAAGGAATGTATTGGAATCGACATGATGTCACATCCTTCAACATCATGACAATATACAATTTTGACATGTTATTTACATATATGTGGAATGGAGCACCATGTTCTCGCAATGGCACAATAAAGCGATTCCGAGTTTTCATTACCACCAACAGAGAAATATTATATTGTCAATTCTGGATATTCAAACAAGCAAGGAGTTTTGGCTCCATACAAATCATCAAGAAACAGAGTTTTAAGATATCAATGTCACATTTCAACTATCGTCCTCCTCTAAGTAATAAACAAGAACTCTTTAATCAATGTCATGCATCTTTACTTTATGTTATCATCTACAAACTATGACTCATTATTCATTTATTTTTGCTTTTTCACTTTTGTATTTATTCACTTTGCTGAATAATTTTATTGAGCTTGAGAAGTTATGCATTATCATCAAAATTTATTTAAAATATAAAAATATAGTTCTTCTTCTCCTCTTATTTAAAGATGTGAGCACAATCATATCTCTTCACACAACTAAAACTCATCTAAATAGAATTCACAACCATAACTTTGGTCGTAAAATAAAGTAAGTTTTTATAATTTTTTCTTGATCCAAAGTTTACTTCCGATTCGTTCATTGTATTATATATCACAAACATTGTTACAAAAGAAAAAGATTAGAAGTAAAATAAATTAGGTTATCGTATTTAAAAAACACAGAAATAGTAATTCTCAAATGAGATAGCAAATAATTATAGATCATAGAATAAATATAGATCCATGAAAAAAAGTTATAATAGTTTTTCTCGATGTTTTTTTTAGTTTATACAAAACTGAATTGGTCACTCAAGAACATAGAATATTTAATGGCTATTTTCACTAAACTAAAATTAATACATATAGTTATTTTTGCCTACAATAAAATTGAAAATGGTTTTTATATAAAAATAAAGTTGAAAATATTTACATTAAAAATTATAATATATAATTTTACAAATTAGAATATATGATTTTATACATTATAATCTATTACATTATTACATATATGAACTACAAATTTAAATATATATATATATATACTATAATTGATATGTATATAACACATAATATGTATTCTTTTAATTGTAATTGTATTGTGTGCTGAAAATAAGATATTGGTTAAAGCAATTACGTTTGTAATATCAATTGTATATAAATATATAAATAATTGATTTTATTAAAGTAACGAAATGAATTAAACTTTAATTTAAATAAAGAAATTGATATAGTTTTGATTAAAGACTATAACATAATAATCGTTTCTTATCTTTTTTATATAATAATCGTCTTTATTTTTAAGAAAATTATACTTTAAAATTAGTGGTTTTAATAATTCCAGGTATAGCATCTTATCATCAACTAAATAAAAGGTGAAAAAGTTACACTAATCCAATAGAGGTTGATATTCGTCCCACACAAACGATAATACGGGTAAATAAGTGTTTTCTCAAGAAGTCACTTTATGGACTGAAGCAGGCACCTCGCTGCTGGTTCAAGAAACTTTCTGACTCACTTTCAAGGTTCGGGTTTGAGCAGTCGTATGAAGATTACTCATTTTTTTCTTATACCAGGAAAGGAAAAGAAATTCGAGTTCTAATATATGTAGATGATCTCATCATATGTGGAAATGATGAGTATCTAGTTCAGAAGTTCAAAGACTACCTCGGGAGGTGTTTTTCTATGAAGGACCTTGGAAGACTGAAGTACTTTTTGGGGCTGGAAGTGAGTCGAAATGATGAAGGAATCTTTGTCTCACAGAGAAAATACATTCTCGACATAGTAGCTGACTCAGGATGTTTAGGATCAAAGCCTGATGCCACTCCTTTGGAGCAGAATCATAGATTAGCTCTTGATGAGGGATTGCTACTTGAAAATCCTACGCAGTATCGTAGGTTGATAGGTCGGCTGATATATCTTATAAACACAAGACCGGAATTGTGCTACTCAGTTCATGTACTGTCGCAGTTTATGCAATCCCCACGAAAGGCTCATTGGGAGGCTGCACTGAAAGTGGTCAGGTATCTCAAAGGACCACCAGGTATGGGAATTCTCTTGAAATCAGACAAAGATCTCACTTTGTCTATCTATTGTGATTCAGATTGGGCTGCATGTCCTCTGACAAGAAGATCCTTAAGCGCGTATGTGGTGCTCCTGGGTGGGTCTCCAGTGTCTTGGAAGACCAAGAAACAAGCAACTGTGTCCCATTCTTCTGCCGAAGCAGAATACAGGTCAATGGCTGCTGGACTCCGTGAGATCAAGTGGATACGAAGATTGTTAAAGATATTTGGCATTGATCAATCTGCACCGACGCATTTCTACTGTGATAGCAAATCAGCGATACATATAGCTTCGAACCCTGTGTTCCACGAGCGGACGAAACACATAGAGGCAGATTGTCAAGCAATATCCATGAACAATTACACGCTGAAGAATATTAGTACCGTTGGTAGAGAGTAGATGATTGACAAATTCAACCGAGCGTTTAACATGAATATAACTTATGCGTTCTTCAAAAATAAGCTTGATGAATTCAAAAATTACTACAAAAAATAGAAATATCTCATGAACTTTACTGGAATTTTGGTTGATCAGGATACATCCATGATACGTGAATCTGATGCATGGTGGAAAGACCGCGAGTCTGTAAATACACAAAATAATGTTTTACAAAATTTATAAAGCTAATAATATAATTACTAAAATTTTATTGGGATGCAAATTAACAAAGAACTTGAAACATAAACCATACGTTTTTTGGGATATCATGGAACAATGTTTCGTATTACATGATGTTTAATCAAAATCTCTAAAATTCTGTGTGCAAAAAAAACAACAAGAGTTGACCAATAACCATGAAGTTGATGCAATATCATATGATATTTTAGACACTGATAGTGGTGATATGGAACAAACAAAAATGCATGAAACACAAGAAGCAATAAATCATGTTATTGTTGATGATGATACACATATAGAAGTCATGAGTACATAAACAAAACCGTCCAAATTCCCACATGTAGAAGTCAACAACAAGGAAGAACGAACCTACACTCAAGCAATATACATGGAGATAATTCACAGAAAGGTTGAAGAACATTGTTAGGCTCTATCAGAAGTGGTTCACACAGAAGTCGTAGAAGACAATCATTTGAGTCTACACTCTAAGATACCAAATCTGGCTATAGAGAGTTTCCGAGACAAAATTTGGAACATCTTCCACCAGGTGGTTTTGACCAAGATAATTACGATGAATTCAAAAATGCGGAAGCAACATTCAATAATTTAAACCTTCCAAAGTACACAAGATTTCATTGGGTCTGCATCAATAATCATAAAGAGCAAGTGTAGCAGCGTAGATATTTGATTGACAACGAAGCAACCTCAAATGAAGGTAAAATAGAAATGCTAGAAGCTTTGACTGGTATAAAACGAAACAATGTAGATGGAGAGAAACTATTAGGCTCGAGTCCTTCATTTGGTAGTCTAAATTCATGATGTCTATCATCCTTTAGTCCACCAGTAGGTTGAGGTCCTCATTCTC